>JAPYYM010001862.1:0-12962 GCA_028534135.1 Potos flavus
TGCTTTTAACATGACAGCATCTTTCAACGCGTTAGTAAAGGGGGTGTCCTCTGAGAGAGACTACGGAGATCGGGCGGTCGTGGGAATGTGGTAGCATGTGATGAGGCATTCCAACATTTTGATCTCTTTAACTCTCTGGATTCTTTCCTCTTCATCATATCTGGGAAGATCTGACATCCCAACCTTATTGAGTGAGCCAAGTGAATCTAGTTTTTGGTCAAGCAAATTGTTGGAGCCCCTCTCAGGGCGACACATTAAATCCACAGCCTCTGCTTTGTGCACCCGTATTAATAACTGCAGCCTAATCCAGAATTCTGTTTTGTTCTATACTATTCCTTGCTCTAATATCTTTTTTTAAAATATTTTATTTATTTATCTGACACAGAGAGAGAGATCACAAGTAGGCAGAGAGGCAGGCAGAGAGAGAGGGAGAAGCAGGCTCCTCGCTGAGCAGAGAGCCCGATGTGGGGCTCGATCCCCGGACCCTGAGATCATGACCTGAGCCGAAGGCAGAGGCTCTAACCCACTGAGCCACCCAGGCGCCCCTCCGTGCTCTAATATCTTTAGACTCATTTCCTATACGTACTCCTCAGGATATAGAAGCAACCTCTTCCTGAGGTCGTCCCCATATGGTGTTTGAGATCTGATTCTGGTTGTGGATCTGGAGGTAATGAAAGGTGGTAGGGGTTTCTCATTTGAAAAAAAACAACATTGTTTTGCTTTTTCCCTTTTGGTTCTTAAATCTTTTATGTCTTTTCCTTGCCTTTTTACACGGACTAGGACCTCGCATACGATGCGGAGAAAAGTCTTGGTATCACAGGCAAACTTCCTTAAAAATTATAATATATTTGACATATAACATTGTGTAAGTTTAAGCTATATAACAGGTTGATCGGATACATTCGTGTCTTGTAATATAATTGCTATTGTAGCATTTAGCCCTCTTATTACATAATTATCACTTACTTCTTTTTTGTGGTGGGAATAATTACGATCTAGTCTCTAAGCAAGTTTGATGATGATAATAGTGTCTTCTACATTCATTATACTGTGCCTTACATATTCAGGACTTATTTGCTAACGGAAAAGGCAAACCTTAAGCATTCCTTATTAAGTATGATGCTTGTTACATACAGCTTTTTGTAGGTATCCTTCGCCTTTTAAAAAGTTTCCTTATTCTCAGTTTGCTGGGTTTTCTTTTTAATCATGAAAAGATGCTGAATTTTATCAAATGCTTTTTCTGCACATACTTAGGTGTTCACATGGCAATATCTCTTTAATGTGGCTAATTACTGGATGTATGTTTTATATGTTGCTGACAATGGCTTAGCAACATACTATGCATTCCTAACTCCTGTTAGCAGTTATTCTTTAGAAATCTTACACCTATATTCTTGAGTTAAATTGGTTTGCACTTTTCCATTCTGTACTGTCAGATTTTGGTATTAGGGTAAAATGAATAAATTAGTTGGGAAGTATTCCTTATTATTCTGTTCCCTGGGGAAAAAAATTGTAAAGAATTTTTTTCTTCCTTAACTGTTTTGATAGACTATACTAGTGAAACCAAATCAGCTTGTCATTTTCTTTGTGGAAAGAGTATGAAAGAGTATAAATTCTACATTGTTTTCCATTAATGGTTTTATGATTTTTCTGATTTAAAAAAAAAATTATTGCGTCAATTTTAAAGGAATTTGCTCTGACATGAAGTTGTTACTATTCTCTTATCATTTCTTTAATGCTAAGACTTCTGGAGTGATGTTCCCTTTCATTCCTGACACTAGATACGTGTATCTTTTTTTTTTTTCCCCCATTAATTTTGCCAGAGGTTTGTCAGTTTTATTGGTCTTCAGAAAACTCACTTTGGTTTTGTGGTTATTGCTGTTGATACACTCCATTCTGAGCTTGCTTTATATTTCCCCAAGTTCTGCTCTGATGTTTATCATTTCCTTGCTCCTACTTTTTTGTAGGGCATATTTGCTGAGCTTTTCCCGGGCTCTTGAGAGAGGTTCTAATTTAAGATAGCTAATTTTGTATTTATACGATACAAGGACCTTAGAAGATTTCTAGCTTATATATTTATGACTATCTGATTAAGTATTAGTGATCCTACAGTTTTTATCATTCAGTTAGAATATGTTCATATTTCCACTGTAATTTCTTCTCTGACTCATGAGTTGGTATCTCATGATGATTGTTGATATTTCTATTTGTCTTAATAATTCTGTTCGTTTCTGCTTTATGTATACTAATATAATATTATCACAAGCCACAGATTTTAGAATTGTATCTTCCTGGTAGAATGAACTATTTACCATGATTAATATCTCTATTTCTAATAATATCATTTGTCTTAAAGCATATGTATTACATATTATATATACATATATTTTTTGAAGATTTTATTTGTTCATTTGACACAGAGAGAGAGACAGAGAGAGAGAGCACAAGCAGGGTGAGCAGCAGGCAGAGGGAGAAGGGGAAGCAGGTTCCTGGCTGAGCAGAAAGCCTGAAGTGGGGCTCGATCCCAGGACCCTGGGATCATGACCTGAGCCAAAGGCAGATGCTTAATCAACTCAGCCACCCAGGCATTCCAATTATTATATTATATTAATACATTACTTGTAGCCACACCAGATTGCTTTTGGTTACAATTTGCATATTATGCTTTTACTTTAAACATTCTGTATCCTTATGTTTTAGATGTATCTTTTTAACAGCATATAGTTGGGTTTTTTTAAATCCAGTCTGATACTATTTTATTGGAAGCATCTTCTCTGTTTATATATTTTTTTTAAGATTATTTATTTATTTGAGAGAGAGAGACTGATCACAAGCAGAGAGAGAAAGTCAGCAGACTCCCCTCTGAGCACAGAGCCGGACATGGGGCTCAACCTCATGACCCTGAGATCATGATGTGAGCTGAAATCAAGAGTCAAGACACTTAACCAACTGAGTCACCCAGGCACCCCTACATTTACTTTTCTTAATAAAATAAATTTAGTGTAATTACTGATATATTTTTATTTAAATCTAATATCTTATTTTGTGCTTAAAAATTCCCTCTCTCATTTTCTAAGTTTTGCTCCCTGCTCCTCCCTTTTCCCTCCTTGCTCTATTTTTTTGATGAGGAGATATCTGAGTATTTTTAAAATCATTCCCCCTTTCTCTTCTAAGAGTAAGTTATACACTTTCTTTTTTAGTGGCTATCCCAGCAATTAAAACATGCATAATTAAATGATCAAAGTCCAAAGTTAATCAAAATCTTTACCCTCAATTTGGACAATATGAGGACCTTAGAATATCTTATTTATTCCTTCCTTATGTACTGTTATCATAATCTAGTTTATGTATTATCTTTAATCTTAGTGGATGTATTATTACGGTTTTATAATGATAAACTTCAGGTATACTTGTCCAAATATTCACCACTTTCTTTCTTTTCCATTTCTTGCAACTCTAATGTTCCATTTATGATTACTTTCCTTCTGTATGATGAATCTCCTTTAGCACTTTTTTCAGTCGGGTCTCTTAATAATAAGCCCTCTTGGTTTTTGTTTTTAAATGTCTTCATTCCACCCTCATTATTCAAAGATCCCTTTGCAGGATGTAACAGTTTTGTGTAACAGTTACCTTCTTTCATCAACTGAAAACACCGTTCCATTGTGTCTGATTTCTAGTGGTGATGAGAAGTCGCCTGTGTTTCTAACTCACATTCTTTTGAAGGTAATTTGTCCTTTTACTTTGGTGGCTTTTAAGATTTTCTCTTTTTCTGTAGTTTTCTTTAAATTCACTGTCTTCTATCTGTTGTGAGTTTCTCTTTATTTATTGTGCTTGGGATTCACTGGAATTTTAAATCTGCGGATTAGTGCTTTTCTTGGTTTTGGAAATTTTTCAGCCATTGTTCGCTCAGATCCAGTCTCTGTGTATTCCTTTTTCTATCTCGTAGGTCTTAGATGAAATGGAAACTAGACCTTCCTACTGTTTCTTCCTCACTGCTTAACTTACTTACTTCTATATTTTTCTCTCTCTGTGTTGCATTACGGATAATTTCTTCTGACCCATCTGCCAATCCACTAACTTTCTCTTCTTGATGACAAGGCTGCTATGAAAGATGTCCACTGCAGCTTTCATTTCAATTACTGTATTTTTCATCTCTGGCGTCACTGTGATTCCTGTCAGATATGTCACTTTTTATAATTCCTTATTTTTTGTAGTTTAAAAAGTCTATTATTTATTTATTAAAATAGTGAACTTAATGCTTTTTAAAAATATGGGTATGGTATTTCCAGTATTCAGAACGCGAGTAAGTGTGTTGCTGTTGCTCGTTTTTCTGGATCTCATGTTGTTTTTGTTCTTGAGTTCCTGATTACCATTGGCTGGTCATTCACTGACCTTCTAAAAGGACCTGTGGGCTTTCCTAGAGACCTAGGATGAAGATATCCTTCTCCAGTGAGGTTTTTCATTTGTTTCTGCCATAGATTTGAAGGAACTCCCAGCTGAGAACCACCTCAAGTCAGTTTACAACTAGATGTTCCTTAGTCAGCCCAGGCTTCAACTATTTGGATTGCAAATTCATATAAAGGCTGGTCTTAAAATCATTCCCCTTTTCTCTTCTAAGAGTAAGGTATACACTCTCTCTTCAGACACATGAAAAAATGTTCCACATCACTTCGCATCAGGGAAATACAAATCAAAACCACAATGTGATACCACCTCACACCTGTCACAATGGCTAAAATTAACTCAGGAAACAACAGATGTTGGCGAGGATGCAGAGAAAGGGGAACCCGCTTACACTGTTGGTGGGAATGCAAGCTGGTGCAGCTACTCTGTAAGACAGTATGGAGGTGCTTCAAAAAGTTAAAAATAGAACCACCCTATGACACAGCAATTGCACTACTAGCATTTATCCAAAGGATACAAACATAATGATTCAAAGAGGCACCCGCACCCCAATGTTTATAGCAGCAATGTCCACAATAGCCAAACTACGGAAAGAGCCCAGATGTCCATTGATAGATGAATGGATAAAGATGTGGTGCATATAGATAATGGACTATTACTCAGCCATCAAAAATAACTGAAAGAGTGCCGTTTGCAATGATGTGGATGGAACTAGAGGGTATTATGCTAAGTGAAATACGTCAGTCAGAGAAAGACAAATGCCATGTGATTATACTCATATGTGAAATTTAAGAAACAAAACAGATGAACATAGGGGAAGGGAAAGAAAAATAAGATAAGCTAAAAACAGAGGGGAAGGCAAACCATAAGAGACCCTTACCTATACAGAACAAACTGAGGGTTGCTGGAGGGGAGGTGGGTACAGGGAGAGGGTATTTGGGTGATGGGCATTAAGGAGGGCATTGACATAATGAGCACTGGGTGTTTATATGCAACTGACAAAACACTGAACTCTACCTCTGAAACTAAAATACACTGTATGTTAACTCAATTGAATTTAAAGAAAAAAAAACTCCATGGGGAAAATAATAATGTAGTAACATCATATACTGATGATTGGTGACTACACTTACTGTGGTGAGCACAGTGTAATGTACAGAATTGTTGAATCACTATGTTGTACACCTGAAAGTGATACAATATTGTGTGTCATCTACACTTCCACTAAAAAAAGAAAAAAAAAAGAAAAAAAAAAAAAAAGACCTGAGGGAAACATGCCAGACTGCAAATAGGGTAGATCTCTGCACATGTGAAGGAAATGTAATTTTTACTTTCTGCTTTGTGATAGTATTTTTCCAGTTTTCTCCAAGGAGTGTGTTTTTGTTTTCAGGAAAAAAAATATTTTAGTTGGTTTATCTAATTTAGTGGTGATGAACACTTCTAAGTTTTGTTTGTTTAGGAAACTCTTTATCTCTCTTTAACTCTGAACGATAAACTTGCCATTCTTGGTTGTAGGTTTTTTTCCTTTCAGTACTTTGAATATATCATGCCACTCTCTTCTGAACTGCCAAATTTCTGCTGAAAAATCAGTGTATAGCCTTATGGGGTGTCCCAAGTATGTAACTAGTTGCTTCTCTCTTGCTACTGTTAAATTTCTCTTTTTATCTTTCATCTTTGACATTTTAATTATTATCTTGATGAGGACTTCCTTGGGTTCATCTTGTTTGGAACTCTGTTTCCTGAACCCGGATGTCTGCTTCCTTCCCTAGGTTCAGGAGGTTTTTAGCTATTATTTCTTCAATTCTGTTTTCTGCCCCTTTCATTCTCTCTTCTCCTTCTGGAGCCCTTATAATGTGAATGTTGGTATGTTTGATGTTGATCATCTCAACAGATGCAGAGAGAGCATTTGACAAAATTCAACATCCATTTATGATAAAAACTCTCAACAAAGTGGGTTTAGAGGGAATAACCTCAAGATAAAAAGACCATATATGATAAACATGCAGTTAACATTATATTCAATGGTGAAAAACTGGAAGCTTTTCCTCTAAGATTAGGCACAAGACAAGGATGTCCACTCTTACCACTTTTATTCAACATAGTATTGGGAGTCATAGCCACAGCAATCAGACAAGAAAAAGAAATAAAAGCATCCAAACGGTAAGAAAGAAGTAAAACTATAACTGTTTACAAATGATATGACGCCAAAAATAGAAAACCTTACAGACTGCACCAAAAAAGTATTAGAATAAATGAGTTCAGTAAAGTTGCAGGTTACAAAATTAACATACAGAAATCTGTTGTGTTTCTATACACTAATAAAAAAGTAGCAGAGACATTAAGAAAAAAATCCATTGCACCCCAAATAATATCTAGTAATAAACAACCGAGGAGGTGAAAGGCCTGTACTCTGAAAACTAAAAGCACTGCTGAAAGCAGTTGAAGACAACACAAATGGAGAGATATACCATGCTCATGGATTGGAATTAATATTGTTAAAATGTCCATACTACCCAAAGCAGTCTACGCTTTCAGTGAAATCCCTATCAAAGCACGAATAGTGTTTCTCACAGAACTAGAACAAATAATCCTAAAATTTGTATGGAACCACAGAATACCCCAAATAGCCAAAGCAATCTTGAGAAAGAATAACAAAGCTGGAGGACTCATAATCCCAGATTTCAAGATATACTACAAATCTATAATAATAAAAACAGTATGGTAGTGGCACAAACACAGACATAGATTAATGGAAGAGAATAGAGAGCCCAGAAATGATGCTTCTATGGTCAATATATATACCACAAAGGAGACAAAAATATACAATGGGGAAAGAACAGTCTCTTCAATAAGTGGTTCTGGGAAAACAGGACAGTATCTGTAAAGAATGAAACTGGACCGCCTTTTAACACCACACACAAAAATAAGCTCGAAATGGACTGAAGACATAAATGTGAGCCCAGAAACTATAAAACTCCTAGAAGAAAACATGGGCACTAATATCTTTGACATCAGCCTTGGCAATATTTCTGATTTATAGGTCTCTTCAGGCAAAGGAAACAAAAGCAAAAATAAACTATTGGGACTATACCAAACTAAAAATCTTTTGCACAATAAAGGACACCATTAACAGGACAAAAAAGGAACCTAATGAATATAAGATGTTTGCAAATGATATATCTGGTAAGGAACTAACATCCAAACTACACAAAGAATTTACACAACTTAACACCTAACAAATAAATAATCTAATCAAAAATAGGCAGAGGACTTGAAACATTTTTTTCCAAAAGACATACAGATGGCCAACAGACACATGAAAAGACACTCAACATCACTCATCATTGGGGAAATGCAAATCAAAGCCACAATGAGGTGTTACCTCAAACCTGTCAAAATGGCTATTATCAAAAAGGCAAGAAATAACAAGAGAACGATACAAGGATGTGGGTAAGAGGGAACCCTTGTACACTACTGATGGGATAGTAAATTGGTACAACCACTGCGGTAAATGGTATAAAATTTCCTTTAAAAATTAAAAATAGAAATGTCACAAGATCTAGCAATTTTACTACTGGGTAATTACCCAAAGAAAATGAACACAATACTTCAAAAAGATACATGCATCCCTATGTTTACTGCAGCATTGTTTACAATAGCCAAGATATGGAAGCAACCTAAGTATTCAGTGACAGATGAATGGATAAAGATGTGATATATATAATGAAATAGTACTCAGCCATGAAAAAGAAGAAGATCTTGCCATTCGCTAAAACATGGATGGACCTAGTGGGTATTATCGTAAATGAAATAATTCAGACAAAAAACCCCAAGTACTATATAATTTCACTTCTGTGTGGGATCTAAAACACAAAACAAATGAATAAAAAGCAGAAATGCCCATAAATACAGACAAAAAATGGGTCGCTGTCAGAGGGGAGGTGGATGGGGAGATGGGCAAAGTGGTGAAGGGGGGTGGAAGGTACAGGCTTCCAGTTATGGAATGAAGAAGTCACAGGCATGAAAGGTACAGCGTAATATAGTCAGTGGTATTATTATAGCCCATGGTGACCGATGGTAGCTACCGTGGGGGTGAGCACAGCAGCTGTATAGAATTGTTGAATCACGAGGTATACACCTGAAATTAATGTAATATTGTGTGCCAACTATACTTCAATAAAAAATATAATAAATATATTTCTAAAAAGATTAGAGAATGAAATTCATCCAGTAGGTCCTAAGAAAGTACTTGTGGGAAGCACAACTGGGTCGCTGATAGTCTTTATTCTATAGTTACTTTTAATACGCTACGTTGGCATTTATCTTTAAATGGGGCAATAAATAATTTTCTCTCACAATCACAGTTAATGATGCATTTGTGGAATTTTTGCTTCCTATCCCTGTGACCTTGAGATCTTCTAGCTTATATGTCTTGGTTTCTAAGGGAGACAGGATTCCTCCAGGGAATACAACAATGGCTCCGTCATTGTGGAAACTGACATGACCTTATGGCCATTTGGGACCCATCATGCCTCTGAATCAACAGGCCAAGAAGCACACTACTGTTCTGGTTGGATGGACTGAATCCCAGTACCAAATCGCTGTCATACAGCAGGGTGAAGGAAGACCACGTCTGAGCCAGGGGCTGCTTTAACGTGGAAATTAGTTTAATGGAACATTGAGGCAACCCAAAAAGGCAAGACCACGAAGCACCCAGACAGCTCAGGAATGGTAAACCGAATCATTCCGCGAGGTAAAGAACCTCGATTAGGCAAGGTGCTGGCTGAAGACAGGAAGATCATAGAATGGGCAGCAAAAAAATGGTTTTTTAAAATATCTACTCGACTCAGGAGCAGCTAAGAATCAAGGACCACCCAGGGCTCACCACATCACGTGATGTCACTCGTAACTAAGGAATCACTGAACACTACATCAAAAACTAATGATGTACTATATGTTGGCTAATTGAATTTAAATAAATAATAATAATAATAATGAAGAATCAAGGACCATTTGGGAAGGTTGGTGGTGCTTCTGTAATTTCCAATAGGACCCTGGTGTACCCTGGAGTAGATTTCTTATGGAGTGTTTTTGGAAAATGCTATTCAAAGGAACTCAGGGCAAAATATTAAAGCAAAGTCAAAAAACGAGTGGCAAACTGAGAGATTAAATGTTACAGAGAAAGGGAAAATCTTGCTAATCTAGAGACAACTAAAGATAAGGTAAAAAAAAAAAAAAAAGACCAAAAAATCGGATAGAAAAATGACAACCTGTAAATATAGTTCACACACAAAAAAAATTAGACAAAAGCTTTTAAATGTTTGAAGACATTGAACTTCACCAATAAGAAATTTAAAAGTATACTGAGATATGCATCAGCTTAGCAAAAAATTCAAAAGCTGAAAAACCCACCCTGGTGGCAAGACTGAGGGGAAGCAGTCATCGTTTTGTAAGCCCTCCCCACAAGGTAAAGTTGATAGTACCTAATAAAATTACATACGCATTTACCCTTGGCTCAGTAATTCCACTTCTGGGAAATTATCCTAACTTGTCACCTCCAGCAACACACAAAAAAACCCCATATGCACAAGGTTATTCGTTATGGTGTTATTTGTAATTGGAAAATTTATGTTAATATATACTATGTATTTATATTGATTTTTACATACCAACATAAAGCAGTAATGGGGGAAAACCTTGAAATTGGATAGAAAAAATCTAATTGGGTATCAAACCGATGACATAACCACACTGAAAAGAATAATTGAACTTTTAAACTTTTAAACATAGTGTCGTGACAATACACTTTTTTTTTGCTAAGGACATAAAACCTTAGACAAAAATTAAAAAATTTTACTTCATAGATTTGCTGTTGGTAGTGGTTGTGGTGTTAATAATTTCCAACCTATTTTGTGTGTATGAGAGAGGTACAAATATGAAGGAGGGAAATGAAGAACCACCCCAGGTGTTGGATTTTAACCGACAGGTTCGGTGTGAACTCGTGATTTTTAAAAGGTCTAGAAAGAAGCGTCACCGAATAGCAATGAGCAAACACAGTGCAGAGATCAGGGTTCCTGAATACCGTTCCCTACCAATTATCGGGGCTCCGTAAAGAACGGCTAGTTCCGAGTCTAGAGTGGGAAAGTATAACGTGAGCCCGAAACGTTTCGCTGTACCTCGGAGTGAACAAGTGTTTCCAAAATGAGAACACACAAGACGTTTAACCTGAAGAATAGCCAATAGCCAAAGCTGATAGGACGGGGGCATCGCATAGAAGAATTGTGGTTACGGCCTAGACTGTATTTCAGTTAAAAAGAAGGAAAGAAACAGGAGGACGGAGGCTCAGGCTAGGTCTTTGAGAATTGGTGAGATTGAGAGAGATGGAGAAGAAAGGGGATTAGGCCAGTATGAACAAACAAGGACCTGCCCAAGAGGACACGATTCAGGAGACTGAAGCCGGGTGAGGGGCAGGTACGGGTCCGGCAAAAGGGGCAGGCGCATGGGCGGACCAGGAAGTCTAAGATTCAGTGGTTTGGGGCCACGAATGCCAGTCTGAAGGCTGAACTTTGAGTCTAGTGGCAATGGGGAACCATGGCCAGCTTTTGGGCGGAGGGGCTCTAAGAGATGAGGAACTGGGTATTTCTGGAAGGTGCCTCGGGCAGCTCTGATGGAGGACGGAGAAAGGAGGGGTGAGACGGATAAGGAGGTCTTTGCAGGGGTGAGCGACGAGGTGCCGGGGCCTGTGAAGAGCCTGGGAAGAGATCAGGAATAAAAAATGGCCTTTGGAGGATGGATAGACAGAAGTTATTCCTTCGTCAGAGGAGAGAGCCGGTGACTCAGTTTCTGTGTGGACGTGCTGGGGGGATGACGGGAGCACGGAGCTGAATATGCCGGGCAGAGAACCGGTCCCTGGTGTCCTGAATTGGCTTTGTCTAGGTGGACTGGGAGACCACAGCATTCTGACGCATCCAAACCTTGACCCGTTAAGGGACCGTCCCACACCGGGGGGTGGAGTGGTGTTGCTGGCCCTTCTCCACCAGTCCGATCTCTTACAGACCTTAGGTAAAAGGAAGGCTCCGGTGTGTTCCTGAAGCTTCTGCCAAGGGCTGCTTGTCAGAGGGTTTTATGATGATCCAAAGATAACGCCCAGAATCTTCTCCCTGGGGTATCCCAGAGGGCTCCTCGGACTGAGCGTAACATCATTTCCTGATGGGGCCCGAAGAGAATTCTCAAGACCTGACTCCGGAGTGGGCTCCCATGTAGGCCTTTCCCTGTCATCCCTGCGGTGAAGCTGGAAGGGGGCCCCTCTGTGGTCCACGGCCCTGTGGCCTCGTGTCGCGCTGGCCACCCTCCCTGCTGCCCAGCATTCTGGCCTGCCTGGATGGGGCCGGCCCTCCTCCCTGCACGCTTGGCATTCACGCCGCCTGCCTATAAATTACGCCCAGTGAAAATTCATTTTCAGTTTAAACGTGTTCTCATCCCAGAGGAGCAACTAATGGCCTCAAGTTACTGATGTGCAAAAGCCTGCCGCCACGAGGACGATGGATTAATGAAACCGCAGTCACGGCGGCCGGGGAGGCCATAAATCCCCGGCCACGGGTGACAGATTTAACACTACGCTCCCCGTCCCCTTCCCCCAAATTATTTTGTGGTAAAGATGCTGGGTAAATGTTTACCGTTGCTTGGATGTCTGCTTTCTATTAGGAGCCGACGCAAGCCGAGCCCCTCCCTCCTGAGGGAACCTTCTCGCAGAAGGCGGGAAGGAGCCGAGAGATTTAAAAGCCTGTGACGCTTTCTCTAGGAGACCGAAGGGCAAATCGCTTTTCCAGGATCATCACCGACTGATAAATTTCACTCTGAAAACTGGCAAACACAGGGTTCCAGCGGTGAGCCCCGCTCATCCGGCCGGTGAGGGACCACCCCCGCCTTCCGTCATGGCTTTTCTCTTCCCCTAATGAATTTTAAATGACGAACCGGTGTAATTCCCGTAAATGATTCTGAAAGGTGGCAGGTCTGGTTCTTGTTAGACCAAGGACCCCGGGAGCCCACGGATGGACCACGGGGAGTTCAAGGGTCCCTGGTCCTAGCAGCAAATTGTTTGGGTGGATATGGTTTTCCAGAAAGAAGGCCTATGAATTTCATCCGATTCACGGAATGTTCTGGAACATCAACACAGGACTGCTCTGTGGATCGCCTTGATGGTCACACTGTGTTCCTCTCCACGGTCTCATGCCCTTGCAATAGGAGGGCTGCGAGGAGGCTCTACCCACCCCCGATTCTGGGCTGGCCTTGTGCTTGGCTTTGGCCCACGGGATACCGGCAAAGGCAATGCCAGCAGGCACGGGAAGTGCTTGCATACCGAGGCTTGCCTGCTTCCCCTTCCTGGAACCCTGCTGCCCCATGAACGTGGCTGGGCCAACCCAGTGAGCTGCGAGACCCCGTCACCCTCCTTTCCCCAGCTGACCTCCCGGCAACTGCCCGCGATGAGCGTACCCGGCCACGGTCAGCCACGCCCGGGCCAGCAGAAGCCAGCTGACGAAGCCTGCGGAACGTCCCCG
>JAPYYM010001863.1:0-12962 GCA_028534135.1 Potos flavus
GCTCGGCATGAGTTTGACCTTTGTAGATTCCACATATGAGCGAGACTGCATTTGTCTTTCTCTGTCTGGCTTATTTCACTCGGTGGAAGGCCCTCAAGGTGGCCCCATGCTGTCACAGACGGCAGGATTCCTTCCTTTTATAGCTGAGTAATATCCTGTATGCATATAAAATCTTCTGTATCCATTCCTCCCTTGATGGGCATTTAGGTGGTTTCCATGTCTTGACTACCGTGAATAATGGTGCCGTGAACAAGGGGGGTGCAGATCTCTCTTGGAGAGCCTGTTTTCATTTCCTTTGAATACATACCCAGAAGTGGGATTGCCTGACTATGGGGTAGTTCTAGTTCTAATTTTTGAGAATATCCAGACTGTTTTCCATATTAAACATATGCAGCATTTAAAGCATTTGAAAGATACTTTTTTCTTTCATTGCATCTCGACACTAAACAATGTGACATAAATGATCCCTAACCTCATAGCTTCGGACATGGTAACATTGTGAATCAGTCTTTGAACTGACTTGGGCAGAAGCTTATACATGTGTATGTGTTAGAGAAATGTGGATCACGTAGACGTGCCCCCCGTCCGTAGAGGATGTCCCCTGGTAGCTGAGGCCGTGGCCTTGTGTTAACCATCTTGCTGTCACCCCCTGCAAACTTGACGAGGGTGACGGTGTTAACTGGGGTTCCAGGAAATATTGGACCCAGTGACCCTGGCTGGTGAATGGAATGAGGATAAGCATCTGATGGAGCCACCACATGGGGGGTCTTTCCTGAGTGTGGTGACTCTGGGAACTGGGCACGTTCCTGCAGGGACCCAGGAAGCCGTGGACATGTGGCTGTACCGTGAGAAGCTGGCGGCCCCCGCAGGTGCCCGCAGTGGAGTCTCTTTACACCTCGAGCGTCACCTGGACACCTGGGGCTACGCACGTGGCAAGCCGGGGTTCCCGCCCTGCACCAAGACGTGGGGACTAGTGAATCGGGATAAGTGTCTCCAGGAAAGATAAACCCCCAGCACGCTCACTGTGAGGCACGAGGCCACGGGACCCCAGGAGCGCAGACCCCGAGCAGTTGGACTCAGCCAGTCGTTCACGGCCTGGGAGGGAAGGTGGACGTGGGCCAAGGGGCCAAACCAGACCCGGTGCCCGAAACCTGGAGAGAACAGACCGAGAAGCAAGACGCAGCGCCTGTCCTGAGCCACGGAGCCGCGGATGCCTGGCCCGAGCGGGACGCCCAGTGTCGATGTCCTCGTGCCGACAGCTCCCAGCCGCCGCAGCGCGGAGGGGCCTGCGTGGACGAGCGTCCCGGGAGGAAGCACCTGGAGCCCCGGGACAGGGAAGGGGAGGCAGACGTACCAGCCAGAAGAGGAATTCACTGCAGATGCCGTGCAAATCACTGCAAGATGTTTTTATTTTATTTTTTTTATTATGTTATGTTAGTCACCATTAGTTTTTGATGTCATGTTCCAACATCTTGGAACGCGAGATGGTTTTAAAATACATCTGGGAAAGCCACACTGAAATAAAAGAAAGAAGAGTAATACCTAACCATCCAAATGATGAGCGAAGATAGGAATCAAGAACAGATGTTAATGAAAAGGGAGGAACCAAATACTTTGAAAATATGGTTCTTGGAACTCAGAAACAATGCACGAAGCAGGATAAACTCCAGACTGGATATGCTCAATCTCTCTGGGAAGGGAATTCTGAGTTAGTGACCAGAAGGTAGCCGAGAAACACGGAGGAGTGAAAAGCACGGACCAGGGTCTGAGATCTGGGTGAGGACGTTTTGAGACTCCGTTTGTGGAGCAGGAATTCCAGAAGGAAAGATTCCCAGAAATGACAAGGAAGCCGTAGCCAGAGAATGGTGGCCAGAAACCTGCCCCCACCGCCCCCGAGGACGCCGTCCTGCACCAGACAGACCTGCCGCCGCCCGAGCAGACTCTAGTCACACTCGAGACCGTCCGCGGCCACGAGAAGCTCCTAGAAGCCGCTGGAAATTCAGTCTCCCAGGCACAAGGCTCAGACCCACGACTGGCTCCTGCAAGATGGTGGCCAAATTAGAGCTCTAGAGCATTGAAGAGAAATAACTGCCCAAACTTTCGCATCTAGGTAAAAGTTACTTACAGTAAAATAATGATAGTGCCAGATATCCCAAAACTCAACCTTTCATTATACTTGAAATATTGCAAAAATTCATGTGTAAGCAAGAAAAAAGAAATTGACAAGTGTACATTCATAGTAGATTTTAATATATTTTCTAGAAACGGGCACCTGCGTGACTCAGTCATTAAGCATCTGCCTTCGGCTAAGGTCACGATCCCGGAGTTCCAGGATGGGACCCCGCATCAGGCTCCCTGCTAGGCAGGGAGCCTGCTTCTCCCTCTGACCCTCCCCTCGACTTGTGCTCTCTCTCTCAAATACATAAATAAAATCTTAAATATATATATATAAATTTTTTTCTAGGAACAGGTAACTCCAGCTGACCAAAAAAAAAAAAAGCAAAAACAAAAAAACACCATAATGAAGATATAAATTGAAACGCAGTGACAAATATAACTAGGCATCAACAAATATGGAATAAACATCTTCAAGAACACATGAAACATTTACAAAACCTAATCACAAAATGTTAAAGAATAAATATGATGAAAGTACTTGCTTTAAACATTATGTGATTAAATTAGAAACCACAACGTGAACAAACATAATCTGTATACGTAGAAACAATCAGATACCAAAAGGAAATATTCTCTGTAATTGACGGCTTAATGATACCACAATGAACATCATAAAATATTTGGAGTAAATAACATCAAAGGAAGTAATATCAGTATTTGTGGGAATAGAACTAAAAATGATACTTAGATTGTAATTTTAAAAATCCATAGATGCATTTCTTAAAAAATGACAAGGATAATGGAAAGTAAATGAGTTAAATAAAGGAGCAAAATGAACTAGAAAAAGGAACACAGCGCACTCAATGGAGAGGAAAAATGATCAAGATAAAAGAAAAAATCAAAATGGGAAGCAGATATGGCTGATTTCCTTGAAAGTAGAAAAACCTCTATCAAAATTGATCAAGAAAAATAAGAAAAACAGGGAGCAATTTCATGATAATAAATTTTAAAATCTAAATATAAAGGACAAATAAAAAAATAAAATTGGCTGAAGAATAAATTGAGAAGCCAAATAAAACAACTACCAGTGAATAAATCCATAATAAAAAGCAATTGGACCTCCAGTTTTCTTAGACTAAGAGAAGCAGAGAAAGAGGGAGATGGCGGTAAAGAACATTATAAATAGAAAAGGAAGGAAAACTTAAAGCCAATGTTTCAGAAGAGTACAAGAAAAGGAAAAGTTGGCCAATATTATGAATCGTATTTTTTTTAATACCAAAACAAGCCAAAGACAGTACAGGGATAGAAAATTACAAGTTAGTTTTATTCACGATCACAGATAGAAAACAGCCTAATGTGAAAAAACTATAGGTATATAATAAAAAGAAGTATGTATATTCTACACATATGAATAGTCTTAATTTTAATATGGTGATTCCTCTTGACCAAGTAAGGTTTATCTCAGGAACGAAAAGATGGTTGACATCACCAAATTCTACCTCTGAAACTAATAATACAGTATATGTCAATTACATTGAATTTAAATAAACAATGAAAAAAAGAACAGCTGGGGGATACAGAGAAAGCATCAGAGCAAAGGTCTGCAAACAGCAGGAGGCACTTAGGTGCTCAGGCTGCAGGCATACTCCCCTCCCCCAGCGCCAGGCACAGACTCCCTCCCCGGGGGACAGCTCCTCCTCCCAGGCTGACACCCCCTCGTTTACTGATGCCCACCTACCGGGCATCAGGGCCCTCTGCCGGAGTTGGAGTCACTGCTGTGATGTCGGGGCTTGGCGAAAAGCTGGAGGGGGGGGCCAGGCTCAGGATCCTGATAGAACGGCGGTGGAGGGGCCGGATTGATTTATTGGTAACGTGCGAGCTGAAAATCACTCAGCGATGCCGAATACTGCCCTTTTGTGAGATGCTCTTACAAGAACAACTTTCTCAAACACAATTCCTAAAGGCAGCCGTCTGTGGCCCCAGAGATGGGGGAGAAACTTGCAGCAGAACCTAGTAGATCAGTGCTGATTAAAACCCGCCTGTCCGCGTGGATAGCCGGGCAGCCGGCACGCAGCAGATGCCGAATTCGAGCGGAGCCCTCCTCCTCCTCCTGAGGAGCTTGTCCCAAGCATCCCCCTCCAGAGGGAGAAAACAGGCAACGCCTGCCCCCAGGGACCCTTCCTCTATGGCAGCAAAGCAGTGTTTTTATGTTCATTAAAAAAAAAAACAAGGACTCCTGTAATACTCCTCTAACTCAGCCTAGACGACTGGGCCATTGTTTGTGGGGTCAAAACTGCATGCTGAGAGTACATTTTCTTCATCTGTTTCTCTATTTTTACTGCAGTATGTTGGCCATAGAACAATGTGCAAATTTAAGGTACCCGATGTTAGTTTGTTGTGTAGACGAAGCGCCATGACGGTCACTGTAGTGATAATGAGCCCCTCTATCACGTTACGTAATTACCCTTTCGTTTCCGTGGTGGGACTCGTGAGGTTGTGGTCTCTCCGCGAGCATGGCGGCTGAGAGGGAATACCGTTGCCTACATCGCTGCACCACGCACCAGATCTCTCAGGCTTGTTCCTGCTCGCGGCATCGGAGCACGTTCTCGGTGTATTCCTGGTGCCCTTCTAGATGGTTCTCAGCTGTGCGCCAGACCACAGTGGAATGAGAACAACCAGAAGGTGGAGGGACGACGTCTATGCCAAAATATAACCCCTATTTAACGAGCACGGTTACGTGACAACGTGGGAAAGCCAACAGCCCCGGACCGTTTGCCTTGGAGGATGGTTTTGTGACTCCTGAATAGGTCTCGAGACACACTTGGAAGAGGACAGTCTGTGCAAAAAGATCATCCCTCTGTGTCATCATTGATCTGTGACTCCTCTGGTTGGACTTTCATTTGGATTTTAAATAAGCATTAGAAATTGTCCTTGTTAGAAAGCGAAAAATCACAGTGCTGTTTAAATACTGGGAGGCTGCGTTGCATTTCACAGAGGGACGTGGCATGTTGTGAACATGGGTGTGCTTTCTCGCACACGAGGTCGTGTGGATGTTTCCCGCAAGGCCAGTTTGGGTCGAACCATAGAAGACCGAGGGCTCTGAACGTGGTGGGAAGTCTTCCAGCGGGAGGAGCCTGGGGTTGCTGGGGTCTAGAACCGCTGGGCCTGCGTGCTTGGGGGCCTTGCCTCCCGCAAACCCCGAGTGCCTCCCGGCCTCGGGACCCCGGAGCTTAACCTGAGCATCGGACCGCGGGTCTCAGCACACGACCGTCTGTGAGAGCCAGAAACATGGAGGGCCTGCCGCCCGTACTTGGTTGAAGAAAAACTAAAGTTAACCATTTGAAGGATTTTTCTTATCACAGTTTGTTTCAACTCAGAAACAGCTTTAAACTGTGGCATCCAAAGATTTTTTAATAAGCAATAGTTATTTAAAAAAAAAAAGCTATTTATTAGTTTTTACATAAAAGACAACAGCCAGCCAAGAACGAAAAGCAACTTCTTAAATAGGGGGCGTGAGGAATGACCGCGAGTGGCTGGCGCCCCTTTCTCGTCCGTGTCCCGGGGCTCGGCCAGCTGGTTCCTCTGCACATGAAGCCAGGGCAGCTCCCCCCCCACCACGGGGGGCAGAGGAAATACTGGCACATAAATCTAGAAGCGAGCCTACAAACTCCAGGCCTGAGCCAAGGTAGCTACTACCAGGAGCTCCCGGCAAAACCTTGCCGCTGGTGTGTAAATCACAGAAGGGAGGTGTCTCTTGCAGGTGTCACAGCCCATTAATACGATCTAGAGTCAGTGTGACACAGGACAAGAGTCATCATGTTTAAGCCCCAATTCAGATTTTTTTGGATTTTTTAAAGGCTGAAAATCACTCTATTTCACTTCAGCAATGAATCGAGAAAGAGTTTTACTTACTTATTCATCGATTACTTATTTATTCACACTATTCACGCCAGCCCCTCGGAGCGTGCAGGGACAGTGGGACCAGGAGGGTCAGCTTCGCTGTGGAAGGGAGACACCCCCCTGCCCCCTCCCCCGACACCCAGGCTCCCACTCGGAGGCCAGAGCCGGCCGCGTCCCCACCTGAAAGGCAGAGGAGTGAGGTGGCCGCTGGGTGGCCATGCTGCTCGCACGAGGGCACTGGGAGCCGAGCGTGGCCTCCAGCCTGGTGGCAGCGTGGACGTCCAGACCCTGCTCCCCGTCTTGAGGAGACCTGGCACTGCCTTCATCTTTCCTCCTTGGGGTCGGTGAGGATCCCGCTCATCATCTGTCCTCAGCCTGTTTGCTGCATCATCGCGCCCCGGGTCCGCGGCTGGCACGGGACCCCGCGCTGGCCGGTCGCCGCGACAGTAGTCCTGGGGGCTGGGACACGGCCGCGGGACCCTCTGGGGCTGTTCCCACCACAGCCTCATGATGGAAACAGGTGTTTCTTTTTCTGCTTTTTGCTCCATGTGCCGCTGCAGTAGACAGTTTGTGAAGGCCAGTTGCCAAGATCAAGATTAGAGCTTTTAAAAATCCCTCATTGATTTCCCTTTCTCCACAGAAGCAGCTGCCAAATTTAATCTGAGAAACTGCTTTTGCATTCAAGAAACGCTATGTGCCTTAAAAAAGAGGTAGAGAGGATGAAACACCGACTTAATTTAAAGGAGTTAGATTCAGGAGATTAGTCCAATCAAGGAAACTGCAGTTTTGTCTAAGCGTTTATTTATAATTGTCCCATAAAGATTCATGGCGCATATTCTCTTCGAAGCATCACCAAAATTGTTGGCCAGGGTGGGGGAGGGGAGACACGAGGGGATACAGTGTAAAGCGTCCGGGTGCTGAATTTAGGAAATTATCTGTTTATTTTTGTTTCTGGGAAGTCGGGGGCTTTTTTTATTAAGAGTAAAAACACACTTGAAATTTTCACATCGAAAGCACTTATACAAAGCTGTGCGTTTCTATATCGGTTGTATTTGGCATGCTGTGAAATTGTGGAAAGAAACGCCTGGCCCGTGAGCCCAGAGAACACATTTAATTCCCCTCGGAGTCTGTTCTGGTTCAGCGGGGACTGACTGGTCCCGCTCCCTGTGGGGACCCCGGGTGGTCAGGTCCCTGGGCTGCAGTCGGGCGAGTAGGGGAAGACACGGGACGGCAGAGGATTTCAGTGGGAACGGTGAGCAGCCCTGCAGAAGCTCATGGAAGATCCTGAGGGCCACGGGCCAGCCCCAGCCTCTCCACCCGCCTCTCATGGCCCACAGGAGTGGCACCAAGCTGGGCCTCCATGGCCCGGAGGCCCTTTCTCTCTTCCGGACTGAGTCATGGGTCCGTGGGAAGAGGTCCGATCGCACGCGTCGGTACTTGCTCAGCTGACCACATGTTTGTTGGAAGCCCGCAGATAAAGGAGAATAGCAGGGAGCTTGCGTGTCTTTTGGAAGATTCTTTGGGGTTGCGTTCCATGAACTGTCATAGGAGTTTGCCTTGAAAACGGATCACTTAGGACACCTTCTGTGTGTTTGGGGACAGAGCCCACCCAGGAGTCCTCTCGGACGTCATGGCTCTTCCTGCGGCTGCCCAGCCACCACGTGGGGGGACACGTTGTTGGCCACCGCACACACATAATCCCTGGTGTGGTGCAAACAGTCGATGACCTCCGTGTGTGCTGAGTGGACGGCTGAGCACTGGAGCGTGTTCTGGGCACAGGGACTTGTGGCCGAGCTCGTATGACCGCGTCGGCCATCCCGGCTTGTTTGTTAGAACGTGTGCACCGCTGTCTGGTGAGGCAGCCCGAGTCTCTCAGTTACATGGCGCGTTTGGAACTCAGCCATAGTCGATGTGGCGGAATTGCTGAGCACAGGGCCGCAGAGCCAGCCCACCGCCGGGTCTGGGAGTTCTTTCTGTGTCCGCACGCACGCCCCCAGCAGGCCGCTGACTCCTCGTTGGCGGCTGGACGCCAAAGGTAAAGGAACGGGCATTGAGCCTGGCGTCTTAGATCGGGGAGCGCAGATCCTGGGAAGGGCGTGGTCCCCCACGGTGGAAGGTCGGGTTTGTGGGAACGCAGATTTTATCAAACTTCACAAACATCCACTTATTTGTTGTGACTGTTCTCCACTCCGCGTGTGTCATCTGGTTTAACAAATGTTCTTTCTACTCTCTAGAGGACGTTAGAACTGACGTCCCCAGGAACTGGCGGGATAAAACCTGTCTGAAAACCACAAGCAAGATCCTTGATGTAAATATTATTTGAGAGAAGAAAAGGAAATGGGCCCCATCCATTCCCCCCAAATACACGTTTTGCAGACAGTTGGAGAGCCAGCCCCAGTGGGGGGTCTGCTGTGCGGGGCGGGGCAGCCCGCGGGCTGAGCGGGGTGGGGGGCGCGTGTCTCCGCTGCTCCGTCCGCGCTGGGGGCTCGGTCACAACTCAGCAGCTCCTGCGCACTCGCTCTTTGGGCAGGCTTTCTCTTGGTAAACACGGAACGTTCTGGAGTGACCCTGATGACAGCGCGTTTAGCTTCCCCAACAAATTATCAGACTCCACGGAGTTGCCGGGATGGGTGGGTGGAGAATGTAGACCGGGTGCGGGAGGAGCTTCCCGGCCAGCAGGCTGCCTGAGGGTCGCGTCTGTGCGTCTGGCCACGGCAGTCCAGGGCCGCGCAAGGCAGTCCTTGGGCGGTTACAGGGAACGCCGGCGGGGAAGAGACAGCGAGCCACATACACGCGGAGCCGTGGTCATCACCACTGTCGTCCTCACCATCCAGCGGCGCCCCCCGGTGGATGCGTCTGCCCACGACGCACACACATCAACAGTTCTCTCTTTTCTTTCCAAAACCTTAGTTTTGCCGACATTTTCAGAGCCACGTTAATCCCAGTCTTCCTGCCCGTTATGAGATGTCCTGGCGATTTCTGATGGAGAGGCCCAACACTCTTCATTTAACAAACAGGCGTAATTTGGGGTCAGGATATTTGACCTCATGCCCCAGATTTTCCACAATAGCTGTGTGACATCAAGTTACGTAAACTTGGGGACTGTGCCTCCATCCGTGGTGGGGGGTTGCTGCCCCCTCCCGGCACATCCGTGTGCTGGAGACAGCGTGTCTGGGAGGAATGATTACTCCAGCTCTGGCCACTTTCCTGGTAAATCCACACCTTGCTCCTGCATTAAAAAGGAGCATTTTTGCCGGAAGTAGAGAAAGAGGCTTACGTTAAAATACTCATTTTGTGCAAGGGATTTGCCAAACTATGAGCTAAGTGTTTCCACTCCGAAAATACTTGTTTTGTCCTCGGAGACCGCGGCTGGTCTCGCAGCCGGCACCGTGCCCACCGTGCAGGGACCGAGCCGCAGCCCGGGCAAGGCCGGGGAGGACGGGCCGCTGAGCACCGTGTGGTGGGGGACGGCAGGCTGATGTGTGCTTCTCTGTGTTTCTCGCCTTAGCTTGGGCTCTGCTGCCCAGCCCTTCCCTGAGTACAAGGAGGAACACTGGTCTCTCGGTCACTGAGAACTAAAATCGTCAGGCCAATGACAACTGGCATTTTGGTGTCATCTTACCAGATCACTTGCTTAAGTCGGGAGGCCGTTTTCACAGACTGCTGAGGGAGCTTTTTGGAAAACATAAAATTGTCATTCTCCCTGAGCCGTATCCAGACCCAGAGAGCTCTGGTTTGCTAAGCAAACCCACGATGCATACATGGAAGTGGTGACTTACCTCTCACTTTCGACCGAATAATTTTTTTTAAAGAGAGCTAATTATGTAGAAAATATTTTAGTGAAACTAGCGGCAAAGGAGGAAACGAGAGTGTTTTGTACGGATGCGCAGAAACAGGGCGCTCCTGCCCAGAGATCCTTTCCAAGGGCGATAGTGAGTCCCTCACACTACAGGGTCCCTCAGAAAATCACTTTGGCGCGCGCGGACTGTGAAGACAGTGAGCTTGGGAGGAAAGGAAGGAGTTACACTGGCTAAAAATACGTGGCTTGTTGCTATGGGAACCATGGTTCCCAAACGTTTCCTGAGCTGACTCTAGCTGGGATTTGAATGGGGTCTGATACAGGTACCCGAATATTACTTTTCTTTTTCAGAGACAACATCATTTTCACAATGTTTTAAATATAAACACGAAAATAGGGCCATTTTGTTCGAATACAGCTAGCAGTTTAAAAACAGCCCTGGTTCTACAGGACGAGCAGGCTGGGTTCAGGTGCAGAGGGAAAGGGGACCGTGGGCAGTGGTCACCCGTGCCAGTCAGGAAACTTGGCTGCTTCGTCTCTGGTGATCATTTATCGAGATGTGGATCAGGTTTAGGTACTAAAACAAATTTTTAAAATAAATACAGCAGAAGGTGCAGAGACTCCTGAAGCTGTTCTCGTTTCGGGGTGGGGGGTTGGGGGGAACGCGAGGGCCGTGACCACGGGCGATGCGTGGGTGGGCTGCACAGCCGGGGTGGCTCCGTGCCGTTCTCAGCCCCCCAGGGGGGGCGCTGCTCACAGGTCATTGTTCCGGGAAGCGGGAATGTTGGATTTTGCTCCCTTCATTTGAGGAAGAAGTCTGTGGATATTTGGGGGAAAGAAACCCCCTAGGGCAGCCCCCACCAAACATCAGATCGTACACATCGTCCCCAGTCGTGATGGAAAGTGGGTACCGATCTTGAGGTCAGTTTTCCTTGTAGCAGACTTTCCAGTCCACTGCTGCAAGGCCTGTCTAGGCTAACTTTGAGGGGCACTCGCCCGAGGAACTATACTGCATGCCCAGTGTGCATTAAACTTCTCAGAGATATGGGTAGAAACCAGCTAGATGGCACCGAGGCACACTTGACTGTGTGTGGGACTTGCCACCTGCAGAAAGTACTAGAAGCTCCTCAGCAGGAGGGAAAGGAGGACAGTAGAAAGAAACTTGCTAGCTATACAAACGGGACACTGTGTGCATTTCCTAGAAGAATAATTTAAGGCCAAAGAGGGGAAAACAGCAGAAATTGAGAGGCTCATGGGCCATTCTGAATAGACATGTGGCTGAACCTGTTGACTCAGTCTGGGCGAGGGACGGCTTCCTTGTGGTCCTGGTGGGGAGGGGGCTGCACACTTCCCTCGCTTGTGGGTGTCTCTGCACGTCAGCTCACATGGCAAGTGACGTGCCCCATTTGAGGGATACAGGCAGCGTCACAACGCACCCGTGTCTGTGGGTTTGGTGTGACGTAGTTATCGATTTATGGTGATGGGTAGTTCTTTCTCTATGTTTATAACTGGAGGATTCATTGAAGGGCTTAGTACTGTCTTATAACACAGATTTTGGTAACTATTCAGGTCATTACACGTTTGAAATGGCTACTATTGTGCCCAGGTTGGAGGGTGCCTTCTGAAATGTCTCTGCTCGAAGGCACAGTGTGAAAGCCCTGAGTCTACACTATCCCCTTCCCAGCACTGTGGTTTTGTAGCCAAACGGTAGGGGCTTATGCAGAGAATGAAATATTCCGTGGGCACAGTTTAAGCATATAGAAAGCCGCCAAAAGGAAAATTCTATACCAGCATGTAATCTGAGAATAAAAATCCAGGTACAAGAAACACAGTTTTGAGGAAGTAATGCTCGGATGAAGAGATGTATTAATATAATTGATGTGTAGTATTTAGTGCTGATCTCTTCATTAAAATGCATTCCGACTGTTCACAAATTCTAAGGATTTAATTATGGGTATGCTACTTACCATTGTATGATAAAGTGGCATACACTTAGCTCCTTTCTTAACATCTGTGCTGATTAAATAATACAAATGTCTTCATGCCTCTAGTGTTGTCAGGTGTCTGCTCTTTTAAAGAGTGATTTGCTTGAGACCCCGTGTAAAGTGAAACTCCTGTTTGGGGTCACTGTTCCAAGTGAAGTTTGTTTCCCGAGTTTATAGGACGCAGCAAAAGTGGGCTTTCGCTAACTGGCCTGTGTCCATGGGGGGGAGCCATCCATGAATGGGGACTTCGGTGAGCTCCGGGGCTGTGGTTGGACGTGCGGCTTCTTCTCACCGTCACCGAAGAGACGACGTAGCATACATAGATCTTACGCGCTCTTGGTGGGTTCTACCTATAACCCAGACTATCCTGCATCTGGTTATTTTTATCACGTAGATATACTCAAGGCTTTTTCCATTAAGAAAAAAAGGTTTGAAAAGAAGCACTCGCGTTGGCGGAAGTTACTTTTCTAACCGTGCATCCAATTAGCCTCATTGATCATTTACTGAGTACTTGGTTCATTTCTCTCTGTTACGCAACCATTAATGATACTATCACTTTATACGTGGGGGCTCTAAAGTATACTTTAAAAACTAACTTAAAGTTCTTTTCACGTTGCAACGGTAATTCCGAGTCACTGTGGGAAACATACTGAAACATACTCCCTCCACCCAGAGAAGAAGGAGGTGAGGGCGGGGTATCCTTTCCGGCCCCCCTCCCCCACCGTATGCGCTTAGAGCCTCACTCGGCATCTTGATTTCTACTGTAACTTCATTTCTACTTGTACTTGATTTCTACTGTTCACGAGTACCGTTTCATATCACTGCATCTCTTTCTGCAAGGGAGCGTGACTCAAGTGTTCGGGTCAGATCAGTGACAAATGGCACTAATTAGCAATAAAAGCCCATCTTGATCTTTTTAGATCAAACGGAGGTGTGCACTAGCTTCATAACTGATGTATTCTGACAGTTCTGTGACTTTTCCACGCCTGTGATGGTTCTGCGCACACGGAGTGTCAGAGAGGGGGAGCACCTGGCCCTCGCCCCCCGTGTCATCTGCGGGGCCCACGTCCTCTCCGGCAGTGGGGCAGGGACACAGCCACGCAGCCAAGCCCGTCACAGCAGACGCTCACGCTGGATTCCAGGGTTCAGCCACGAACCAC
>JAPYYM010001864.1:0-12960 GCA_028534135.1 Potos flavus
TGGACGGTGGGCTCCGGGGCCAGGGGAGGGATGGGGTCGGGGTCTCAGGGGGACAGAGAGTGGACGGTGGTCGCCGGGGCCGGGGGAGGGTGGGGTCGGTGTCTCAGGGGGACAGAGAGTGGATGGTGGGCGCTGGGGCCAGGGGAGGGATGGGGTCGGTGTCTCAGGGGGACGGAGAGTGGACGGTGGGCACCGGGGCCGGGGGAGGGATGGGGTCGGGGTCTCAGGGGGACAGAGAGTGGACGGTGGGCACTGGGGCCGGGGGAGGGATGGGGTCGGGGTCTCAGGGGGACAGAGAGTGGACGGTGGGGACTGGGGCTGGGGGAGGGATGGGGATCAGTGTCTCAGGGGGACAGAGTTTCCATTTGGGAAGATGGAAAGTTCTGGAGACGGACGGTGGGGACAGTCACACAACAGCGTGAACGTGCTTAGTGCCCCTGAGCTGTGGGCTTAGACATGGTTAAATGGTCATTTTTATTTTATATGTATTTTACCATGACTTAAAAAAATAAATAATTATTTTTTCAAAACCAATTATTGGAAGAGCATTTGGGCTGGAGAACAGTTGCGGGTGGGAGTGGGCAGGAAGCCACACTGGGGCCACTGCAGACCTCCCGAGGGGCCCCTGGGGGGCCCTGGCGTGGCCGGTGGGGGTGGGGCACCTGGGGTGTGGGGAAGGGAGAGCGGCTGGCAGGTGTGAGGCCTGTCGGCGGCCACCGGGAGATGTGCTGGAGGGGTCCGGAGTGAGGGCCCAGGACAGTCACCCGGCTGCTGCGGGGGCCCCGGCACCCCGCCCTGTCACCGGCTGCCCCGCTGCCCCCTGAACCTCTCTGTTCGGTTATTTAGCAGATGCCTGGGGCGCACTGGGTCGGGCTGGGACACGGGACGGGGTGCCCACCACAACACACGCAGAGACAGAGTGCTGGAAGGTTCCAATGACGAGACCCACAAGGCAGGGACCCTGCTGTCTTCCAAGAGCACCCAGGCAAGGCTTGTAGGGTGACCCAGTGAGTGTGGGGGGTGCACGCGCCCTGCTCCCCACGGCGCCCTTTCCCGGACCCAGGCCTCGGCGCTGCTGGCTCCGCGGGCCCCGCGCTGGGTTGGGAGCCGAGGCCCCGTGGGACCCGCCGGCCCCCAGGAGAACTGCTGCAGGCTTTCGGTCTGGCCCGGGTAGGGGCCGCGGCCGGCGGCCGGAGGGAGCTCGCTCGGCCAGGACGAGTTTATTAAAAACGAGCTGGAGATCAAGGCGGGCCAGCTCCAGTCAGCCAAGCTCACCCTGGCCCCAGAGTCATCACAAATACGAGAGCGCGGATAAGCCCTGTCTAAATATCACGGCAAGCGGGGTCCGTGGCACGCAGCCTGCAAATGTCAGCTGGGGGCGGGGGGCCCCTCCGCGCCCCAGGATTAGCGGGAGGCACGCACCGGTCGTGCCCGCCGCCCCTGCTGCCCGAGGCCGCCCTGAGCACCGAGGATGACCGCTGCCAGTGTCTCGGGGGGGCGGGGGGCTCTGCTTTCGACTCTGCTGGCCCCCCGGGGGAAGGGTGCCCGCTGCGGGGGGCAGCAGAGCTCAGCCCAGGAGGGGGGCACATCCAGGTCCCGACCCGGAGCCGGAGCTGGGCTGCCCCCGGAAGACCCCGGCGGGGGAGGCGGCGGGATTTAAGGGAAGCCGCAGGACTCCTGGCGGCCTCTGACGGGGCTCCTCTCCCCGTGTGATGGTGGCCCCCGGCCCCGCTGAGCCGGTTTCCTGCACTGGGCGGCGTGCTTCCTGCGGGGTGGGACCGCCAGTGCAGGTCCCCCTCTCTGGGCCTCACGTGTGGCCGGCGCTCCCGTCCCCGTCCTGGGCTTCCAGAGCCAGAGGGAGTGAAAAGCGTCTCTGGTGGGCAGATGAGGGAGGACACATGTGCGCCGCGTGGGGCAGTGTTCCTGAGGCTCCCGCGGGACCAGCGCGCTCCCCACGGGTGGGAATGGTCAGCACAGCTCCATCCCGAACATGCCAGTGCAGGGGGCCAAGGGGGGCCTCAGATCAGCTCCCCAGGCCCCTGAAACAAGACGGAGAGCAGGCACGGGAAGGCAGGTGGCGAGGCTGCGTGGGACCACGGGCGGCGGGGGTCAGGACCAGTGGAGGGTGCGGGCAGGGGCGCCTGGGGCCCAGGGGTGCGGGTGCACGGGCCTCTGGGCGCTTCCAGCAGGCAGGCCTGAAGAGGGCCAAGGAGGCGCTGGGCACCTGGAAACAGTCGGGCCAAGCAGAGCCCAGGGGGGCCCCCGGGGACCCACATTGGCTGCCCTGATGTTCAGCTGCTGTGCTCTGGGCACCTCAAGCCGAGCACTCTGTCCCCTCCTAAGTTTTGGCCCCTGTGCCTCTGTTAATGCAGCCCTGGGCCTTGCGGGCCCACAGCCAGAAGCTGACTCCCCCGCAGGACCGGCGGGGTCAAGGGAGGAGGCAGCCCCTCGCCGCCAGGAGCAGCGGAAGCCCGGAGCCGCGGGACCGGGGGCAGGTGACTGGGACCCCAGGGCTGGTGGGGGAGGGCAGCGGGCCTGTCATTGTGCCCGCGTGTTGTCAAAGCCCAGCTGCGGGCACCTGCCCCCCCCACCAATAATGAGAACAGCACGTCGCTCGTGTCTCCAGCGGGCTCGGTTGTCCGCTCACTGGGAGCCAGTGGGAGGGGGCCGCGGGCAGGCTGAGTCACTGCAGGGGGACAGGCGGGGCGGGGGGGACCCCAAGGGGCCCAGAGCACCTGGCAGGAGGCTGAGGCCTCGGCTGTGATGTGGAGCCGGGAGCCGCCCCCTGGGTCAGCGGCGGCGGGCTGTCAGAGGCACTCCTGCGGGCACACGCATGGGCGCTCCCGCGGGCACACGCACACACGGACCACTGAAGCGACCGGCCGAGCTCCTGAGCGTGGGGTCCTGAGCCCGGGCGCGCGTGTGGTGGGGGGCAGTCACGGCCGTGGGGCACCTGCCGGGGACGGGGTGGCCGCTTCTGCCCAGAGCCCGGCGTCCGGTCAGCATCCTGCCCCTCGAAGGCACCTGGGCAGGAGGAGTTGGGGTGCCCTGTGGGCTGGGAGTCCCCGAGGCTCAGACACCTGTCGCTGGCCAGGGCTGCCTGACTCTGGGGCCCCTGGGACCTGCCCCTCCATACCCTCCCCTCCCTTCCTCTAACCCTTTCCCACCTTGGTCCCACGGGACCTTCCGGGCACCTGGTTCCCCTCGCCTGGAACCCACCCAGCCCAGTCCCCTCGGCCTCGGCAAACCCTGCAGTTCCTCCCTCCCTCCTTCATGCGGGGTCTGGGTCTGACCACACTCGGGTCCTGCCCTCCCTTCCATGCTAGCACAGGGGTGCTGGGAGCACCCTGGAACAGGCGCTCTTAGGGAAGGTGTGGAGAGCTTTTCCAGAGAGCCCAGAGCACTAATCCCAGCGGCCAGTGGGACCGGGTGCCCCTCTTCCCCATGGGGATGGGACAGGGGGCAGAGTCAGGATCCCCTTTCCCACCCCCCAAGGTGGGTTGCCAGCCCTGAGCCAGGGGCCCAGACTTCTGCCAGGTGTAGCCGTCGCCCCCTACCCCCCACCCCCGCAACCCCAGTGGGAAGAGAGCTCAGAGAAGAGGCATGAGGGAAGTCTGCCTGGAGGAGGGGGCAGCCATCGGGCCTGGGGGCCTGGCAGGACATGTCTGGGGAAGGGAGCCAGGAGGGTCACTGCAGGGGAGGGGCGGGGGAGACAAGGCCCGCTCATCCTCTGTCTCTTCCTGCAGGTCTGACTTCCAAATGCCCAATTATCCTGAGTGCATCAGATCGACCGTTGGGGCAGCAGCTCTGGGTTCGACCTGCCACGCGCCCTCCCCCCCCCGCCCCCCGGCTGGCCCGGCTGCTCGGTTCCATCCGATGGCCTCGTTAGAGCTAATTGCTCTGACATTTCAGCTCTGACAGCGCTGATGTGACAGGCGTCTTGGGTCCCCTTCCAGCTTGGGGGAAGGTGGGCAACTGCTTCCCCGCCTGTCCCCAAATGCGGGGCAAGGCCCCAGAGCCCCGGGGCTGGGCCAGGCTGGAGGTGGGTGGCCGGGGCAGGAGGCGTGGGCCAGGCCTTCTTGTCGCCCGCAGCCCCCAAGGACCACGGGGGCCCAGGGGTGGCCCAGGACAGCATGACATCCTGAGGGGTGGGATGTGGGCCCGTGCAGGCCTGTCTCCTCGTGAGCAGGGACCCCTGTCCCGGGCTCCGGGCTCTGGGAGGGGGGCTGCCCTGGGCCCCGGGGCCGTGTGTCCCACGGATGTGTACCTCTCCCAGGACACGAACGATGCCCACGGACAAAGACCCTCGCCCTGCTCACACCCCGGACTGCCGGGGAGCACGGACCTCAGACTCTTGGCAGGTGGTTTTCGACGGTGGGTCCTGCAGAGCACAGGGTGAGGACCCCAGAGAGCTGTCCCCCACCCCCGTTTCCCTCTGCAGCTCAGGCTTGGCCCTCCTGGGGTTGGGGGAGGAGAGGAAGGGCGGGGGTCCAGACGTGGGCAAGGCAGGGTGCCTAGGGGGGAGCAGCCCTCCTCCCACGACAGGCCCCACAGCCCCGAAGCCCCGCCCCTGCCCCAGGCTCAGGGCCCGGCGGATGCCAGGAAGACGTGCACTGTCATCATGGGCCACTACGTCGTCTGGAGACCCGGAGCGCGAGGACGCCACGAGAGGAAGCGCCCAGCTCAGCGCCGGTCCCAAGTGCCCGGCTGATGGCTGCGATCATTCAGAGTGACAGGAGGGGCGGGGGGCTGCACAGGGGCTGGCCCTTCCTCCTGATTCGGCCCCAGAGTGTACCCCCACTGCGCTGGGCGCCCGCCCCTCTGCTCCTCACCCCGCCCCCACCCTGCGACCGGCTCACGGCCCCAGGGCTGTCTGGGCCGCAGGGACCCTGTGACCTCCGCTGGTGCCCGCCTGGTCTGCAGCGGCGTGGGGCAGGGGCCGCTGGTGTCCGTCTGCCCCTTAGATTCCTCCCCTTGTGGCCTGAGGCCCCGGATCCCTGGAAGGACCGTGTCTCCGGAGCTGGGAGTCCTGGGCTCGAGCTACTGCAGGGCCCAGAGCAATCCCCGTCCGGGGCCTCAGTGTCCCGTCTGCAGAATGGGTGTCCGGAGGCCTCGGCTGTCCGCAGGCAGGCACTACAGCTCTCCCTGCGGGCTCGAGTCCAGGAGATGCTGGCGGCAGGGGGCCCGCGGGCCGGCGAGAGGACACGGGGACGTCCAGCCAGGGAGGAAGATGCTGGCTGGGGTGGGCCTGGGGTGTGGAGGAGGGTCCAGACTGGGCCCAGCGTGGTCAGACAGCCCGGCAGGGCGGCTGTGTGAGGGAGAGGGCTCCCAGGATGGACCCCCGCCTGCGAGGACAGACAGACACGGGGTCGGGTGAAGCCGGAGGCCCGCGGGAGGGTGTCCGCGGCTTCCGCCCTCCTGCCCGCGGCCCCCCGGCCCCGGGGACGGAAGCTGAGCCCCCGCGGAGCTTCCGTGCCCGCCCACGCCGGCTCAGGTAGGCAAAGGAATTAAAAAACAATATTTGCGTCAGCAGAAGACATTTGCCGAAAGGTTAAATCCACACTCAGCTGCTCCTCCTGGGCGGGGCTGACCCCCTGCCCGGCGGCCCCCTGCACAAACCGGGGGCCTGCATCCGCGTGCCTGAGGGGTCCCTGGCAGCCCACCCTGGAGGGGGCAGAGGGGAGCCTGCCCAGAGTCCCAGGAGGCCTGGCTGCTGGCTGGGGGCCCCGGGGGCTCAGGGGGGTTGCTGCTGGGGCGGTGAAGCGTACGGCCTCTAGGTCAGCGCCCTGGGGTAGATCCCGGCCCCGGCCTGCACCCCGGGGTCCCGGAGCAAATTCTTGCAGTGCCTTCGGGGTATATAGACATCCCTGTGGAAGATCTGCTGGGGCCGCGCCCTAGCGGCAGGGGCCACCGAGACCTGCCCTTGAGCCCAGCGCCTAGGTGATGAGTGAGGCCAGCGCCCACACCAGGCACCAGGACACACAGGGGACCCGGCAGCCGGGGTCCTGGCCTCGGGGCGTTTGCAGAGGAGGAGGAACGAGCCCAGAGAGCAGAGGAGGGAGGTTAATATCAGCGACAAGAAGGGGAAGACTTCACAGCATGAACGGCGGCTGAGCTGGGTTTTGAGGAGTGCATAGGAGCTCGCCAGGAGAAGAAGGGGGTGAAATGGCACACTGGGTATGGTGGACCCCCAGGCCCTCCTGGAGCAGGAAGTGGGCACAGCCGAGGGTGAGAAGGGCAGCAGGGGGAGGTGGGAGGAGGCGCGTCCCCCTGCACTGGCTGAGCTTCGGGGCTGCTTCTGGGGGCCACGGGGAGCCGTGGAGGGTGGGGAAGTCAGAGAGTGCCAAGCTCACACCAGTTTGGGCGACGCTCCTGGAGGAGAGGGGTGGCCAGCCAGGAGCGGACCTGTGGAGGCGAGGAGCATGAGTGCGGGGGCTACATGGCCCTGGTCTGCCCGACGGCAGACACACACCTCCAGCAGCGGCCCCGTCAGGCGGGGTGGTGTCCCCCGGGGAGGGGGGAGGGTCCTCCCCTCTCTCCACCTCCCGGGCAGGCTCTGGCTAGCCCGTCCCTGCTGACCCCGAGCGCCCAGGGCACCAAGCAGGCGCCCCTTCAGAGAGGGCCCTTTCTCCAGAGGAACTCTTTCCCAAATTGCCTGGGACCTACCAGAGGTCTTGGCCAGAACGTCCTCACGCTGTGGCCCAGAGCTGTCCCTGGCGGGCTGACACAGAGGGTCCCCTCCTGCCAGTCTCCGGGACCGGGCCCCTCAGAGCTCGGGGATGGGTGCGTTCCTGAAACGAGAAATGGTCAGAGGGCCTTGCGGGGACACAGGGGCATACGGGGGGATGGGGGAGCCTTGGGTGGGCCACGAGAGGGTGGCTGCTGGCCAGAGGAGACGGGGCACAGAGACCAAGGGACAGTTGTTACCGACGTCCCTCCCTCTGCTTCCCAGGCTCCTCACACTGGAGGGATGGGCCCTTCTGGAACGTGCCAGGTTTCACTGGCTGTGCCTGGGGATCCAGACCCAGGGAAACGGGACAAGGGACCCGTAACCCTCCTGCGGGTGGCATCTAATGGAAACAGGCCATGGCACCCTGTTGGGAAATCTGGTGAAAAATCTTCTGGAAAAGCAAATGTTCTGCCGACATCCGAGGTTCGAGTCTGGATCTCTCCTCTCGGGGGTCTCGGGGCCGCCTGTCACGTGCGCTCTCTGGGCGCCCGGAGAGCACCTCCCTGTGTGCCCCCCGGCCCCCCACCTGGGGCGTGGAGCTAAGGGCACCCAGCTGTCCTCAGCCCAGCAGAGCCCGTCCTCTGGAGCCGAGATGATTCAGAGCGAGGGCCGCGGCCCCTGCTGGGTGCCTCCGGCGGGGACGCAATTAGATTTAATGGGACAGAGCCCTTTCTCCTGCGCGTCTCCGCTCCCGCCCACCGCCTCCCTCAGGCGGCAGGAAAGGATGCGGGGAGGTGGGAGGTGGCCCCACCGGGGCCTTGACGTCAGCTCAGCCTATAAGAGGCCGCCCGGCAGAGGGCTGTGCAGGCGAGCCCCGGACGGACGCCGGCGCCATGCCCACTCCCAGCGCCGCCTCGCCGCAGGCCAGGGGCTTCCGCAGGGCCGTCTCCGAGCTGGACGCCAAGCAGGCCGAAGCCATCATGGTAAGGGGGCCACCGGGCCCGACGGCCAGCACGGGCCGGAAGCGCGGGGGTGTCCCCCGAAGGCCGGCAGGGGGCCCTGGACCTGGGGTCCACTTGACGCCACGGACCTGGCCACGGCGTGGGGTCCCGGCCCTGAACACCTGCTCTGCCCAGCCTGGGAGGCGCCCCCCGACCGCCCCACCGAGGGGTGCTCAAAGCTCCGCGGGGGCTCCTCCCTGGCCCGGTGTGTGTGTGGCCGTGTCCCGGGCCCTGGCAGCGGCTCCTGTGGGGAGGTGCTGGCCACACAGAGGGGCAGACCCCAGTCCTGAGCCCAAGGGTGATGGGGGCCCCCACGATATTGCCATCGTCAACCACCTGTCCACCGGCCACGCATTCGTGCCCACCTGGGACCTCCTGCGTTGAACCCCGCTTCCCCCACCTAGCCACCCCGGGCGTCCTGACCCCCAGGACGGTCCCCAAGGCGTCACCCAGCCCCTGGGGACCCCCGAGGGTGGGAGGTCTGTACTCGGCATCCTTGCCTCCAGGAGACTGGGTAACGGGAGGCCACTCGGGCCGGAAGAGGGGTCTCGCATGTCCTCAGGGATGTGCCAGAATAATCAGCTCGCAAACGTTTCCAACGGGCTTCTGTTTCTACGCCTTGAATGCAAACATGGTTTGGGTTCTGCGGACGTGATTTGCAGGCGTCTGCTCAGGGAACTGGGCCCCCCACCCCCAGCTCCCGGGGCCCACCCAGCCTCGCAGGCGCTCCCTGACCCGGGCCTGGAGCCCTGCTCTGCTCACATCCTCGGGGCCAAGTGGGGGCTCGAGGGGTTCCTCCTACCCCCTCCCCACCGTGTTCCGAGACCCGAGGACACCAGAACCTTCCTGGAAGGGACCCGCCCCAGACGTGCAGCTCCTCCTTCATGCAGGCCTGGGGGCTCCTGGTCTTGGGTCCGGACGAAGAACTAAGTGTGGCCATGTGTCCCTGTGCTGGGGGGAAAGGCCAGGGTTAGGGGGCCTGGAGAGGTCATTCAGGGGGCCGGCGGGCGGGGGCCCTCCCAGGAGCCAGACCCCACATTCCCTGCCCTCCCCAGTGCTCTGGCCGGTATCAACCTCAGGGCCCGGAGTCACACGTCCTGTCACCTCACCCAGTTGGGGCCCGGGGACAGAGGCCACGCGGCCCGTGGGTGCCGTGGGCACATTCTCCAGCCACGCCCGCCCCTGCCCTGTGGCCCCGCATCTTCCTGGCCGCCCCCACCCCCATCGGGTGGAGCAGGTGAGGCCTGGCCGGCCAGTCCCTCCCGTGGACACAGCCGGCGCTCAGGGACGCCGCCGGGTCAGAACCGGGGAGCGCAGGGGGAGCTGGGCGTGTCCTGTCCCCGCAGTCCCCGCGCTTCATCGGGCGGCGACAGAGCCTCATCGAGGATGCTCGCAAGGAGCGAGAGAAGGCCGAGGCCGCGTCGGCTGCCGCTTCGGAGCCCGGGGACCCCCTAGAGGCCGCGGTGTTCAAGGACAAGGACGGGAAGGCCATGCTGAACCTTCTCTTCACCCTTCGTGGCGCCAAGACCGCGTCCCTGTCCCGGGCCGTGAAGGCATTCGAGGTGAGGCTGGCAGGGGCAGTGTGGCTGGTGTGGACACGGTGTCCCCTCCACGGGACTCACGCGGAAGCATGGCTGGCCGCAGCCACTGAGGCCACGAGCGGGGAGGGTCCCAGGAGCCCTGGGCCTGGGGCTTTGCACCCCCGAGAGCTCTGCGGGGCCCTGCGGCCCTCACAGTCCCCCTCCCGGTCTCGGGAACTCCCTGAGCCGAGCCCTGGGGCTGAGGCCACCGGGGCCTGACCCCTGCCGCCCCCACCCCCACCGGGTCACACACAGGGTGATGTACGGGTGGGTGCGTGTGGCCCCCAGCAGGGCAGCCTGGAAAGTCGGGGCGCCCCACCCCCACCTGCCCCTGACGGGCTCCAGCTAACGTGGCGGCTGACGGTCTAGCCGTCGGGGTCACAGCAGGCCGGGCGGGGCGCGGACTCCCGGCCCAGGCTCCCAAATGACGTTAGAGCTGGACTGCAGCTCCTGGACGGCCGCGTGGCCCGAGGGCCCGTCGAGACCCCTGCGCCCTCGTTGCCGGGCGACGGGAGGGGGCGGGGAGCGGAGCCCTCCTGCGAGGCTGGCCCGGAGCGGTGGGTGGAGCCCACGGGGCCCGGGGGCCGCAGCGGGGTCCGGGGCCCACCCCAGCCCCGGCTCGGGCCACCAGGGTGGCGGACCTTCCAGCCAGCGGCTGGGGACCTGGGCGGTGTGGGTGTGGCTGAGGGACAGTCACGTCACCCGGGCCGCGGGGTCGAGGGGCCGCGGGGATGACCCCCGTCGCGCAAACCGGACAAAACCCCATCTCCCAGCCGCAGGCCCTCCCCAGGCCGCAGGCTCCGACCGAGTGTGGAGGACGGCCCGGCTGTTCCCGGCCACAGACGTCCGGGCCGGGGCCGCGGGAGCTAACCCCACGGTGCTTCCTCCTTCCCGTGTCCCCATCGCCCTCCCTCCCTCGGTCTGTCTGCGCGTCTGTCTCTCTGTCTCACCATTGCTGTCTGTCTCTCTCCATCTCTCTATCTCTCTGTCTCTCCATTTCTCTGTCTCTTTCCCTCTCTCTCTGTCTCTCTCCCTCTCTCTGTCTCTCTCCCTCTCTCTGTCTCTCCCTCTCTCTGTCTCTCCCTCTCTGTCTCTCCCTCTCTCTGTCTCTCCCTCTCTCTGTCTCTCCCTTGTTCCCTAAGACGTTTGGAGCCCAAATCCACCACCTGGAGACCCGGCCGGCCCCGAGGCCGCGGGCGGGGGGCCCCCACCTGGAGTACTTCATTCGCTGTGAGGTGCCCAGCGCCGACCTGCCCGCCCTGCTCAGCTCCGTGCGCCGGGTGGCGGAGGACGTGCGTGGCGCCGGGGAGAACAAGGGTGAGGCTGTGGACAACCCATGACCTTGAGACGGGGGTGCAGAGGGTCGCGCCGGGGACCCCTGGGGTGACCACACGTGCAGCCCGGCCCTAGCCCCGCCCCGGCCAGCTCAGGCCCTCCGCCCGTCTCTGTGCCACCGGGACACCTTCCCGCTGTCACGTCCCCGTCCCCCGCCCCCCGAGGAAACCACAGGGGACGCTGCTTCCCGGCCGGCCTGCCGCTCACGCAGGCCCCTGTTCCCTCCGCCCTCCGTGAAGTCCTCTGGTTCCCGAGGAGAGTTTCCGAGTTAGACAAGTGCCACCATCTGGTCACCAAGTTTGACCCTGACCTGGACTTGGATCACCCGGTGAGCTGGTGCCCCTGGGCCTCCTGTGTCCCCGTTCTCGTGGCCGGGGCAGTGGGCGTGGGCCCCAGGCCAACCCTGGATGGGGCGTCTGTCTGTCTGTCTAGACAGTTTGTCTGTTCTCGGCAGAACCACCGAGGCTGGGCTCAGTGCAGCCCCCAGGCACCACGCCAGTGTGGCAGGAAGGGAAGGGGCGGGCATGGAAGAGGTGATGGGCGGGGAAGGGGCGATGGGCAGGGAAGGGGGTGATGGGCAAGGAAGGGGGTGGTGGCAGGGAAGGGGTAGGCGGGCAGGGAGGGGGCGTCGGGCAGGGAAGGGGGTGGTGGCAGGAAAGGGGCATCGGGCAGGGAAGCGGCAGGCGGGCAGGGAAGGGGGTGGCGGGCAGGGAGGGGAGTGGCGGGCAGGGAAGGAGGTGGCGGGTGGCCTCCTGAGCACGGCGACGCCCTCCCGCCAGGGTTTCTCGGACCAGGCGTACCGCCAGCGCCGGAAGCTGATCGCGGAGATCGCGTTCCAGTACAAGCAGTAAGGGCCCTGGGGGACCCCGACCCCATCCTGGAGCCCCACACCGGCAGGGACAGGGCCGTCTCGGTCACCAGCACCGTCCCTGTGGTCACTGGCTCAGGCCCCCAAGTCCCAGCCGAGTGGGGCAGGCAGCTGCTGAGGCCCCGAGCCCCCTGCCCGCCCCGCACTCGCCCGCCCTGAGGGCCCCCCGCTGACCGCCCACCCCGATCTGCAGCGGCGACCCTATTCCCCGCGTGGAGTACACGGCCGAGGAGATCGCCACCTGGTAAGACCCCGGGGCCCCCGCCGGGACGGAGGGGACAAGGACGGCCACGTGGGAAGGACCTGACCGTCCGCCTGGAAGGAGAGGCTGCTGCTGGGTGCGGTTGTCCCCGCGGCCCTCTGTCCCTTGGAGCCCCCCCAGGGCCAGGGTCTTCGGGGCCCAGCGAGAGGCCGGCAGTGGGGGCCCCCGCAGAGCCTCCTGGGGGGCAGAGCGGAGCGCCCACAGGGACGGCTGCCCCGTGTGGGGAGCAGCGGGGGCCAGGGGAGGGGGGACGAGGGCGCCGCGGCCAGGCCTGAGACCCTCGCCCGCAGGAAGGAGGTCTACACCACCCTCAAGGGCCTGTACGTCACCCACGCCTGCCGGGAGCACCTGGAGGCCTTCCAGCTGCTGGAGCGCTTCAGCGGGTACCGGGAGGACAGCATCCCGCAGCTGGAGGACGTGTCCCGCTTCCTGAAGGGTGTGCGCGCTGCCGGGGCGGGGGGCGGGGGGGCGCGGGGGGGACGGCCCCCCAGCCCGGCGCCCTGACCCCCCGGGTCCTCGCAGAGCGGACGGGCTTCCAGCTGCGACCCGTGGCCGGCCTGCTGTCCGCGCGGGACTTCCTGGCCAGCCTGGCCTTCCGAGTGTTCCAGTGCACGCAGTACATCCGACACGCGTCCTCGCCCATGCACTCCCCAGAGCCGTGAGTGTGCCCGCCCCCCCGCGCGCCGGCCCGTGGGGAGCACTGGGGGGGGGCTGGGCCGCCGGCCCCCCAGTCCCGGGTGCCACCCCTCTCCCCGCCCCCGCAGGGACTGCTGCCACGAGCTGCTGGGGCACGTGCCCATGCTGGCCGACCGCACCTTCGCTCAGTTCTCCCAGGTGTGTCTCGGGGCCTCGGGTCGCTGGGGGCCGGGGGCTGCGCGGGCCGCGATGGGTGCTGCGGCCCCCCGAGCCCCTCCAGCCCGGCACACCGCCGGAGTCCCTTGGCGGCTGGACGGTGCCTGCCTGGGTCCAGGAAGCTTCAGGGGGACTGCATCGTCCTGGAATGGAGGGGAGGGGGGACCCGTTCCGGGAAAACCACCTTGTAAAAATGAGGAGTCAGCCCCTGTGGTGCAGAGAAGATGGGGGTGGGGGGTGGGGGCAGAGTCCCACGGCCTGTGCTGCCACCTGCTGGCTACCTGAAAAACAGCAGAGAGCCGTCCTGACCCTTGATTGCTCCTGGGAAGCTGCCTGCATCCCGGGAGGGTCGCCGCGTTCTGGGAGGGTCTCTGCATCCCGGGAGGGTCGCC
>JAPYYM010001865.1:0-12955 GCA_028534135.1 Potos flavus
AAAAATATTTTTTAAAGATTGTATTTATTAGACAGAGAGAGAGACAGAGAGGAAACACAAGCAGGGAGAGTGGGAGAGGGAGAAGCAGGCTTCCTGCTGAGCAGGGAGCCTGAGGTGGGGCTTGATTCTAGGACCCTGTGATCATGACCTGAGCCAAAGGCAGATGCTTAATGACTGAGCCACCCAGGTGCCCCAGCCTGGATATATTTTAACTCCAAAGGATTTACTTCTCCCATTCTTTGTCTTGCCATTTGACCATCAGTCTATTTCATAATCCCTTTTTGGACATAAATGTAATTTCTGAGACTACTAATGGTGTAGGTATAAGGATAACTTAACGAATACATAATAATTTGCTTCATTTTATGGTAAGTGTCACTGAATACATATAATGAACCTTTATTTTCTTAATGTATGCTTTTTTCTTATACCATACTTATAAGGTCACCACCTCATTTTGCCTACTAAGAAACTGAGCCTCAAGAGATGGGTTAATCAGTTTGTTAATTTGTTAAAGGTAGAATGACTAGCTAGCTAGATGAAGAAGTAGGGTTTAAACTCACCTATGACCCCTAGCCCTGTGTTGTTTCCACTGTGACACATGGATGCCCATTTAACTCTCTTCCGCTTTGCCTGAATCCATAATTTCCTTTTCCCCTCAATCACTGATATGGGTGAATTGTCTCTCTTCTCCTTTTTTGCTGAATGCCACCATAATACCTTAATACCATTGACTTCTGGGTATTTCTGTACTCCAATCATTATGAATATGTCTTCCACATATATAATACTTCCTGCTCCGTACTTTCCCAGGCTATACTCTATACTGTCCCCTGGAGTACCCTATATGGAATTCCTTCCCCTATAGTATTCATTTGCCTAAGTACAGAGTATCTTTTTGTTTTTTTCTTCCCCCCCAAAGAGTTGTTGGAGCTCCAAGCGTCTCAGAATACCTGATGTTGGAAAATGTCTGTAGTTTTCTCCCATCAGTCTTTTTTTACTCAGCCTTACAGCAGGTATTGTATAAAGCTGCGATTTGCAGAATAGAGAAAAGATTTATTCTTCACAAGAGGGAACGTAGTGGCCCTGGGTGATGAATATAGGAAAGAAGGTTCTGGGAGAGTTGGTGAGGGAATAATGAATTTCTGCCAAAAAAAAAGATGAACAACAGTGTAGACTAACAGAGGATAAGTGAACAAATCCCTCTCAGGCCTTGGTTGACATAGAGCCCAAAGTAAGAGAAAATCTGTGGCTATGCATAGGAGGGATAGGTGGGATGAGGCTTTCTTTGCATGGAGGGTGTATTGGAAAGAAGAAGGGTACAGGTGCATAATATATTCTTTGCTTTTCAACTTGTGCTGACCTGGCCTGGAGGTGGCTTTTCTTTCAACAGATGGGATGTTGTTATGGAAAAGACTATACGTAATTAACTGAAAAATGCTAACATGTGCAATTCTAAAATAGAATATCAGAACATACCAGAACATGAAAATGAAGAGTGCCCGGGTGTCTCAGTCGGTTAAGTGTCTGATCTGACTCTTGATCTCAGGGTCATGAGATCAAGCCCTGGGTCAGGCTTGAGCCTGCTTAAGATTTTCCCTCTCCCTTTCTCCCCCACGCCACCTCATGCTCTCTCTCTCTCATTCTCTCTCTCTCTCTAAAAAACAAAACAAAACATGAAAATGACTGTTACTGGAATAACCACTGCATTTTGGAAGTATGATCGTAGCCTTGACAATCAAGCTCAGATTCTCCAGGAATTAATTACTCCTTAACTAAATTAGTGAGTTTTGATTTCTGTTTTTCTGACACTTACACTACTAATAATCTGTATCATATTAACCAGTCCTTCATTATGTATCATATTGAATTTTTGTATGTACAAGTTTTATTTCCTTAGAGTTTAAAAAAGAGAGAAGGGTGGCACCTGGGTGGCTCATCCAGTTAAGCATCTGACTCTTGACCTCATCTCAGATCTTGATCTCAGGGTTTTAAGTTTGAGCCCTGTATTGGGCTCCATGATGGGTGTGGAGCCTAGTGAAAATTTTTTTTAAGATTTTTAAAATTTATTTGACAGAAACAGAGACAGAACAAGCAGGGAGAGGGGAGGCAGAGGGAGAGGGAGAAGCAGGCTCCCTTCTGAGCAAGGAGCCTGATTCGGGACTTGATCCCAGGACCCTAGGATTCGTGACCTTAGCTGAAGGCAGACACTTAACTGACTGAGCCACCCAGCCCAGGTGCCCCCCAATATTTTTTTTTTTTAATTTAAAAAAGGAGAGAGAATGGCACCTGGGTGGCTCAGTTGGTTAAATGTCTGCCTTTGGCTCAGGTCTTGATCCCAGAGTCCTGGGATTGAAGTGCGCATGGGGCTCCCTGCTCAGCAGGGAGTCTGCTTCTCCTTCTGCCCCTCACCCCGTTTGTACTCCCTCTCTCTCTCTTGCTCTCTCTCTCAAATAAATAAAATCTTAAAAAAAAAAAAAAAGAGAAGGACCCATGTTTCAGACTTTTTTCCCTCTACTAAATGCTGGGCACATAGTAGTAAATTCTGTATAGTTGAATATATTGGCTGATTATTGTATGTGACATGAAAAGGACTTTCTCATTTTCCTCTTTTTTTTTTAAGATTTTTTTCAGTGACTTTACACCCAATGTGGGGCTCAAACCTACAACCCCAAGATCAAGAGTTGCATGCTCCACCAACTGAGTCAGCCAGGAGCCCTTCATTTTCCTCTTTTTGAGATCATCTTTTTTTAAAAGATATTTTATTTGAGAGAGAGAATGTGTGGGGAGGGGCAGAGGGAGAGGGAGAGGGACAAGCAGACTCTGTGCAGAGCCCAACGCAGGGCTTGAGCCCAGGACCCTGAAATCATGGCGTGAGCCAAAATCAAGAGCCAGCTGCTTAACTGACTGAGCCAACCCAGATGCCTCTTTGAGATCATCTTTTAAAAAATAGTTTTCTTTCCATTTTATCTCAACCAATATCCTCTCCTGAAAGTATCTATTTTGTGGGTAGCATTTTTCTCTCAATGATGAGCAAAGCTGACCTTCAGATTTCTTCTAGACACATAACAACAACAATAACAACAACAACAAAAACCACAATACTTTTTTTCTGGTCCCTGATAAAATCTCAGAAGTTGTTGAGCTTTCTGGCAGCATTCATTCATTTAACAAAATGCTACCATTGTTCTAGGCATTAAATGCAACAGTAAGAACAAAAAGAAGTAAAGCATTAATCCCTGCCTTCATGGAGCTTCTAGTCTTAAGAATAGGACTGGATAGTGCAGAGTAGACTTGAGACTTTAAAGACTAGAGGCAGGGAAACCGTGATTATGATCTAGTCAGTTATTCTCAATTCCTTATCTTCTCAGCATTTAGCTTTGTCTGCATCTTGGTACCCTGCATTTTACCTGTATATAAATGTGCTTGATGCCCTACATTTCCCCTATCACCTCCTCCCCGTTGCCAACACATATATCTTCCTTTATCAGCTTTCTTCATTCTTCTTTCTTTGTATGTTTTTCATATTTGCTTGGCCATATTTGAAAGGTGTCAAAACCATGTACTTTCTCCCCTCATTCCCCTAATTATATTCTTCAGTTTCTTCTATAACAGTTTTCTCCTTGTAGAGGCAAAAAGGACACATTTGCTTTCTTGATATTTTTCAGACTGGGAGTCTTGGTATGAAATCAAGGAATTATCTCCAAAATGGTACATTGGTGAAGAGGAAATATCCCAGGGGATGGTAATGGAAAGACTTACAAGTTATGACCTTGAATATTCCAGTTTCAGAGAAGCCTGGAAATATGAGGGTGAATTTGAGCGGCATCAACAAAAGGAGAGGAATTTCAGGCAAATGACAGCTCTTAAGGAAATCTCTGCTGTGAAAAGAGACAATAAATGTAATAATTCTGAGAGAAATGTTCTCTTGAAATCAGTACTTTCAACACAAGAGAGAGTTCCCACAGTAGAGCAAGTACATAAATTTGATATTTATGATAAAATGTTTCCCCCAAATTCCGTCCTAATTGAACGTAAAAGATTACCTGCTGAGAAAGAATCTTTGATAGATAATGGACGTGAAGAATTCAACCAGAATGCAGACCTTAGTAAAGATACAGGAATTCGTCCTCGAGAGAAACCTTATGAAAGTAGTGATTTTTCAAATCTCTTAAGTTTCCACTCATTACTTACTCAACATCAAACAACTCATTTTGGAAAATTACCACATGGATTCAATGAATGTGATGATGCCTTTAGCTGTTACTCATTCTTTACTCAACCTCAGAGAATTCACAGTGGAGAGAAACCATTTGTATGCAGTGACTGTGGAAAAGCCTTTAGTCATGACTTTTTTCTCAGTGAACATCAAAGAACTCACATTGGAGAGAAGCCATATGAATGTAAGGAATGTAACAAAGCTTTCAGACAGAGCGCACACCTTGCTCAACATCAGAGAATCCACACTGGAGAGAAACCTTTTGCGTGCAATGAATGTGGGAAGGCCTTTAGCCGTTATGCCTTCCTTGTTGAACATCAGAGAATTCACACAGGAGAGAAACCATATGAATGTAAGGAATGTAACAAAGCCTTCAGACAGAGTGCACACCTCAATCAGCATCAGAGAATTCACACTGGAGAGAAACCCTATGAATGTAATCAATGTGGAAAAGCCTTCAGCAGACGTATCGCCCTTACTCTGCATCAAAGGATTCATACAGGAGAGAAACCCTTTAAATGTAATGAATGTGGGAAGACTTTTGGCTATCGCTCACACCTTAATCAACATCAGAGAATTCACACAGGTGAAAAGCCTTATGAATGCATCAAATGTGGGAAGTTTTTTAGGACTGACTCACAACTTAATCGACATCATAGAATACATACGGGAGAGAGACCTTTTGAATGCAGTAAATGTGGGAAAGCCTTCAGTGATGCTTTAGTTCTAATTCATCATAAGAGAAGTCATGCAGGAGAGAAACCCTATGAATGTAACAAATGTGGGAAGGCCTTCAGCTGTAGCTCATACCTTAATCAACATCAGAGAATTCATACTGGAGAGAAACCCTATGAATGTAAGGAATGTGGGAAGGCTTTCCATCAGATCTTGTCCCTTAGGCTACACCAGAGAATTCATGCTGGAGACAAACCCTATAACTGTAATGAGTGTGGGAATAATTTTAGCTGTGCCTCAGCTCTTAGACGACATCAGAAAATTCATAATAGAGAAACTCTCTGATTTTAACAAGTATATGAAAGAAAATATTTAGTCACCACTCAGTCCTTATTAAATAAATATCAATGAATTCTTTGGTTAATGATTCTATGTAGTAAATATGGAGAAGCCTTCAGTTTATGAGCATCCCTTATTTGAAATAGCCTGAATAGTAGACATCTGTTACTTTTGGATCTGTTCTATGCCCTACTTGAAATTTACCTCACCCTTAGTACATATCATTCTGATGAAACTATTAGTCAGGAGAGCAGTGGATTGGTCATAATCTGGCCACAATCTGGTTAATAAGGGATTGGCAGATAGCCTGTTTGGACCACTAGAACACTAGGGGGAGTATTGTTATGGATATAAGAAAAGATCAATTTTTTCCTGGAACTGCAAGTTTCATGGATTTAAAGGATTTTTCAAGGTTAAAAACTCGCCAGTAGCTTTTTTCATCACCGCATGAGGAAAGCCTTCCCAAGATCAGTCCAACAGAGGAAAATGGAGATAAGAGACAAATCCGATGACATTGTTTGATCTTCTGAGTTAAATCATGCCTAAAGTCTATATCATCTTTTACTTTTTAATTTTTGTGATCCAATAAATTTCCTTTTTTTTTTTTTTGCTTAAATTGAATTGGATTTTTGCCTCTTGGAATTACAGTCCTGATTCATACACCCTGTGTCTGCTATACATTTAAGAAAGCCTTAATCTTCTATGGCACAATTATCCTGAGAAACCTTTTGTAAAACAAGTATATGGAAGTTGAATACACAGCCTTCATGAAGATGAGGGAATTATTACATTTTACTTGTTGATAAAAATTAATTTGGTATTTGTTAGACTCATAACAAGGATAAATTTTTAAAAATTCACTTAGTAAAACTCCTTAACAGGCTTTCCCATAAGGAATTAAAATCATTTGTGATGGCAACTCACTATAGGCCTTTAAATAAAGAGTGGCAGGCTAAGAGAATAACAAATCTGTCACATTAATGAATGGCTGCTCATCTTAAAGGAATTATTTGATTTTCTGTTTCCAGAATGGCTTTAAACATGCTGTGTAATAGAATATAATAGAATTATAAATGAGGTCTTCTTTTGTGGGGAGATTGTAAGCTTGACTTAAGAAGTTTATGGATAACTTCTTTGGAACTAGACATTCAGACAAAGATATTCCAGCAGACAGAAAGGATGGGACATTTTCAACTCATGTAAAAGTAAAACAGTTGGAGCCTAAAAATTTTAGGGCAGTATATTCCTATTTTAACTGAGTGGATGTAGAGAGGTAAACTGATGATATGGTAATGGGACCACCTTGAACAGTTAGAACTATTAGAATCTTGGACATTGTCTGGAAAGCATCTATAAAAACAACAGAACAAATGAATTAAGAAAGTAAAGGATTTACATATGTGCGTGAAGCAATGACTACTACTCTTATAATTTATTAGTCAATTTATACTTATATCTAATACAAATCTGAAAATTTCCTAAATATTAAGACAGATTCCCTTGAAACTGAAACTGCAGATTTAGTATGACTTAATACTTCAAACCTTGAACAGAAAAAAATACTAAAAACACTGCCAAACATATTACATCTAACTAAAATGTCACTTGAGATGCTGAAAATCCATGTCTTTATTCTTTCTTATATTTCCTAGTGGTCTAGAAATACATATTTTATTTTATTATTTTATTTTTATTATGTTAGTCACCATACAGTACATCATTAGTTTTTGATGTAGTGTTCCATGATTCATTGTTTGTGTATAACACCCAGTGCTCTATGCAATACATTCCCTCCTCAGTACCCATCACCGGGCTCACCCATTCCCCCAGTTAATTCTCTTTAGGACATGGACTAATTTATTTAGAACACATGGGCAAAATCCTTTCCACTTGGTTTTTGAGTATGACCAGTGGTGGTGGGATTGTTGGATTCCTTTTTTAATCTGGTTCTTATGTTGCTGAACATATCTTTCTGCCATGTCAATTTGTGCAATTTTTGTTTGTCATATTTAAATTTTTCTTTTATATACTCTTGATTAAGCAGGAGGTGTGTATGTGTGTGTTTTATTGAAACATTTTGTATAGAGTGTCTACTGTGTGCCAGGCTTTGTTCTAATGTAGGCATTGGAGATACAGTAGTGAACTACATAGACAAAAATCCGTTTTTTGTTTTTTTTTAAATAGAGCTAATTTCTACTGAGGAAAACCAACTATATATATATATATATATTTCAGATATATGTATATATCTGAAAAAATATAATATGTAAGAGAGTAAATTCTAAGGAGAAGAAGCTGAAGGAAGAGGTAGGAGACAATGTTGATATTTTAGATTGTATGGCCAGGAAGGGCAGCCTCTTTTGAATTTGACTTTTGATTAAAGAGATGAAAAACCTGGGAAAGGTGAGAGATCTGTAGGTAAGAGATCTATCTATATTGCGTACACACACACACACACACACACACACACACACACACATTTGTATGCCTTATATACCTATTGGAAAGGTAATACATATGTATGTGAATTATATATATATATATATATATGTAATCCATACATGTAAATATTACACTTTGTACTTACTAAATTCATTCTCATATGTATCATTCATTCTGTATTTGTGTACTGCGTTTTAACATTTTTCTTTTTAGTCTCATGAATTCATGACTTTTTACAATCTTAACGTATTTCAGTTAATTATAATGTATATGTTGTGATGCTCAAATTGTCAGGATGAGCCACTGGGGGCCAATTCAGACTGACCCTTTGCTCCCTTCAGCACTGCTGTGATATCTTTGCAAGCATCCTTACTTTCTGGCAATAATAGAATGTTCCATACCCATCCTCAGTGTTTCTTGCCCAAATCATGAAGTTAGCTACTTTGCAAGGAATTTAGGGAGGGAGAAGACAGGCATATGTATTCAAAAGGGGATATGAAATCAGAAATAGAAGTTTCCCTCTTAAGAAAGGAAATAATTTTTCTCAGTTAAAGGTCTTGCTAGCCAGACTTGGGGGTCTAAGAAAGACTCTAAGTAAGATTCGATTGTCCATATACACTGTATTTTTTGTTTTCTATCATTCCTGTTGCTCAGGTGGAAAAAAATAGCTCAACTCCATGATAGAGCTTACTTTGATAAGTATATGTTAAGCTCACACTAATTAGAACTATATATTAATTATTGTTTATAAAACTTGAAGTTGTTTCAGGAGTTTTGAAACGCTTTTAATAAGTTAAAAATGGCCATTTGAAAGTTAATAATTTAAAATTGCCTCAAAAAAAATAAAATTGCCTAAACTGATGTAAATGAGTCAAAAGGAAATGTCACTAAGCTTCTCTAGATGCCTTATGATTCCACTTGTTCTCTTCTGCCTTCAGAAGGTTTTCTTTCTTTTTAACAGTTTTTCCAATCTCTCTTCCTGAGAAAACACAATACAAAGCTTTGTGTGAAATATAAATAAATTTTCCACAGAGTTCTGTGCCCTTTTAGTATTACTATATTTGGATGCTAGGACTTCACATGAATTTTGGGCAAAATTGCTGCCATTATGATTGGGCTCCTTTTAGAGACAGCTGGGAAAAATGTTTCCTTTTTTGATTATGATTTCACATTAATTTCAAGTTCCTACTTAGCATATTAATTTGCTGTACCCTACTAAGATTTTCTTCTTTGTCCACAAAACTCAAGACAGAGAGACAATGGATTATGTGATGGAGAAAAGCAGATTCCTTGAAGCCATGAGGTGAGGATACTTTAGTGACTGAGAAATGACTCACTTTCCTGGTCACCTTGCTTGCTTTTCTTTCTTTCTTTCTTTCCCTTTCTTTCTTTCTTTCTTTCTTTCTTTCTTTCTTTCTTTCAGATTTTATTTATTTATTTGACACAGAGAGAGAGAGACAGCGAGAGAGGGAATACAAGCAGGGGGAGTGGGAGAGGGAGAGCAGGCTTCCTGTGGGATCATGACCTGAGCCAAAGGCAGATGCTTAATGACTGAGCCACCCAGGCGCCCTGGTCAACTTTCTTAGTCATTTGCATGATAATTCATCATGTATTCTAACCAGAAAAAGTAGTGAAAGTATCTGCTATTTTGATTATTGGCACAAGTAGAGGTGTTGGAGTTAGACATTTATATGGATGTCAACTCTTTTAGGAAAAACTGAAAAGTGATTATACTTCTTTCAAGCTTAGTTATCTATAAAACTGAAGTAATAATTCCAGCCTTTTGTTTTTGTAAGGATTACTTGAAAGAATGTAATATATGTAACATTTAACGTGGCATTTATTAATCATGAAATCAAGCCAGAAGTTGAATTGCATGCCCAAAAGCCAGAATTGTAAATTCAGCCCCTGTGAATTTACAGCTTCAGAGTCTCAGAGGCTGTCTGGATATTTGAGGATATTAGGACTCTGTCTTCTATTAAGATAGAGGCCAGGAAGGTATGGCTCTTGGTTTTTTAAATCTGTGTTTATAATTTTGGACTTCAATTCATAGTACACTATCAAAATTTTTTAGCCCAACCCTCATTTCTTGGTTTATTTTTTCCCAAATAATTCCCAATTCCTATTCTCCCCCATAGGCATGCACACACATATGTATCCTTAAATGTGTGTATGTATGTGTGTGTATATATATATATCCCTTATAAAATCAGTCATATGTTGTATGTTTGAAATTTATATCAATGGTATTATGCTATAAAAGTGTCATTTTTTTTTCTACTCAGCACTCTTTTGTGTGTGTGCTTCTTTTAAAGTTTTACATTTTAATTCCAGTATAGTTAACATAAAGTATTATATTAGTTTCAGGTGTCCAAACAGTGATTCAGCAATTATATACATGACTCAGTGCTCATCATAATAAGTATACTCTTTAATTCCCATCACATATTTCACCCATTCCCTGCCCCTCCCCTCTCCTGTGGTAATCATCAGTTTGTTCTCTATAGTAAGAGTCTACCTCTTGGTTTGTCTCTCTTTTTTTCTTTTGCTCATTTGTTTTGTTTCTTAATTTCCACATTTGAGTGAAATCATATAGAATTTATCTTTCTCTGATTGACGTATTTCACTTAGCATTATCCTCCCTAGCTCTATTCATGTTGTTGCAAATGGCAGTATTTCTTTTTATGGCTGAATAATATTCCATTGTGTATGTATATTCATCTATCAATGGACACTTGGACTGCTTCCATATTTTGGTTATTGTAAATAGTGCTGCAATAAACATAGGGGTGCATGTATCCCTTTAAATTAGTGTTTTTGTATTTTGGGGGTAAATACCTAGTAGTGTGACTACTGGATCATAGGGTAGTTCTATTTTTAATTTTTTTGAAGAACCTCCATATTGTTTTCCACAGTGGCTACACCAGTTTACGTTCCCACTAACAGTGCAGGAAAGTTCCTTTTTCTCCACATCCTTGCCAACACTTATTTTTTTTGTTATTTTAGTCTTTCTGACAGGGGTGAGGTGGTATCTCATTGTAGTTTTGATGTGCATTTCCCTGATGATGAGTAGTGTTGAATATCTTTTCATGTGTCTGTTTTCAGTATCTTCTCATCTGCATATCTTTGGAGAAATGTCTGTTCATGTCTTCTGCCTATTTTTTAACTGGACTGTTTGCCTTTTGGATGTTGAGTTGTATTAGTTCTTTATATATTTTGGATACTAACCCTTTATAAGATAGTCATTTGCAAATATCTTCTTTCAGTTTTTTTTTTTTTTTAACTTTAAGTAGGCACCATGCCCAGTGTGGGGCTTGAACTCATGGCCCTGAGATCAAGAGTCACATACTCTACCAACTGAGGCAGCCAGGAGCCCCTTATTTTCTCCCACTTAGTACGTTGCCTTTTAGTTTTGTTGATTTTGTTTTCTGTGCAGAAAAAAAATTTTTTTTATTTTGATATAGTCCCAGTAGTTTATCTTTGCTTTTATTTCCCTTGCCTCAGGAGACATATCTAAAAAATGCTATGGCTGATGTCAGAGAAATTACTGCCTATGCTCTCTTATAGGATTTTTATTGTTTCAGTTTCAAGTCTTGCCTTTAAGTTTTTAATCCATCTTGAGTTTATTTTTGTGTATGGTATAAGAAGGTGGTCCAGTTTCATTCTTTTGCATTAGCTGTCCAGTTTTTCCAACACCATTTGTTGAAGAGACTTTTTCCCATTGCATATTCTTGCTTCCTTTGTTGAAGATTGGCTATATAATTGTGGGTTTATTTCTGGGTTTTCTACTCTGTTCTATTGATCTGTGTCTCTCTTTATGACAGTACCATACTGTCGTGCTTACTACAGCTTTGTAATATAACTTGGAGTCTGGAATTGTAGTACTTCTAGCTTTGTTCTTTTTCAGGATTGCTTTGGCTATTTGGGGTCTTTTGTGGCTCCATACACATTTTAGGATTGTTTGTTCTAGCTCTGTGAAAAAGAGCTAGGTTGGTATTTTGATAGGGATTGCATTATATCTGTAGATTGCCTTGGGTAGTGTAGACTTTTTAACAATATTTGTTCTTCCAATCCATAGCATGGAGTGTCTTTCCATTTCTTTGTGTCATCTTGAATTTCTTTCATCAGTGTTTTATAGTTTCCAGAGTATAGGTCTTTTACTTCTTTGATTAAGTTTATTCCTAGACATTTTATTATTTTCGATGCACTTGTTAATGGGATTGTTTTCTTAATTTCTCTTTCTCCTGCTTCATTATTAGTGTATAGAAATGCAACAGATTTTTTTTAAATTTATTTATTTGTTGAGAGAGAGTGTGGGGAGAGGGGCAGAAGGAGAGAAACCAAGCAGACTCTGTGCTGAGCATGGAGCCCTATGCGGGGCTTGATCTCATGATCCTGAGATCATGACCTGAGCTGAAATGAAAAATCAGATGCTCAACCTACTGAGCCATCCAGGTGCCCCAGAAATGTAACGGATTTCTATACATTGATTTTGTATCCTGCGACTTTCCTGAATTCATGTATCAGTTCTAGTAGGTTTTCTTTGGTAGCTCACTAGGGTTTTCTATATGTAGTATCTTATCATCTGCAAATAGTGAAAGTTTTACTTCTTCTTTATCAATTTGGATGCCTTTTATTCCTTTTTGTTGTATGATTGCTGTGTCTAGGACTTCCAGTACTATGTTGAATAAAAGTGGAGAGAGAGGATATCCTTATCTTGTTCTTGACCTTAGGGGAAAAGCTCTCAGTTTTTCCCCCATTGAGTATGATGTTCTCCATGGGATTTTCATATAAGGCCTTCATTAGGTCGAGGTATCTAAACCTACTTTGTTGTGAGGAGTTTTATCATGAATGGATGTTGTACTTTGTCAAAGGCTTTTTCTGCATCTATTTAAATGATCATATGTTTTTTTATCCTTCTTACTGATGTAAGGTATCATGTTGATTGATTTGCAAGTATTAAACCATCCTTGCATCCTGCAAATAAACTCCACTTAATTGTGGCAAATGATGTTTTTGATGTATTGTTGGATTTGGTTTGCTGGCATTTTGTTGAGAATTTTTTCATCTATGTTTATTGAGAAATGCTCCTTTTTTGTGGTATCTTTATTTGGTTTTGGTATCAAAGTAATGCTGGCCTCATAGAATGAATTTAGTAGTTTTTCTTTCTCTTCTATTTTTTGGAATATTTTGAGACTACATATTAACTCTTCTATAAATATTTGGTAGAATTCACCTGTGAAGCCATTTGGTCCTAGACTTCTATTGTTGGGAATTTTT
>JAPYYM010001866.1:0-12955 GCA_028534135.1 Potos flavus
GGGGGAAGGAAAAAAAATTGGATCGAGGAGACAAACCATAAGAGACTCCTAAACTCACGAAACAAACTGAGGGTGGCTGGGGGTAGGGGGTAGGGATAGAGTGGCTGGGTTATGGACATTGGGGAGGGTATGTGCTATGGCGAGTGCTGTGAAATGTGTAAGCCTAATGATTCACAGACCTGTACCCCTGGAGCAAATAATACATTACATGTTAATAAAAAAAATTAGGGTTCGGAAAGAGGAACTCTTTTCAAATACATTTGGGTCCATAACATATCTCAAATTCTACTTTGTAAAAAGTATTTTAGCTTTGCATTAAGAGTATGTGGGCCCCTATCTTTCCTTTGTGTGAAGGATAGGTCATTCTCTTGTGCATTGTCCATATAGGAATCTCATTCCAAAATTCAATCAGAATGATTGTATATATAAATAGCATCCCCATAGTTTTTTTGTGTGTGTGCTATGTACTTTACTTACATAATTTTAGCTAACTACATCCATTTTTGAAGCCAAAAGTGGGGGCATGATGTTTGATTCTTGGTAATTTAGAGGAAATCATCCAGAAATTACAAAAAAAAAAAAAAAAAGGCTGCTTGCAGTATAAGGATATTCAGAGTTATAAGAATGACAGAGCAAGAAAGACTAGAACATCATGTACAAAATGTGCAAGGCTGTAATTCCTTTTAAGCAAAGAATGCCAAGGACGTGGGCAAATTGACTACAGTATGGTTAAGCTATGACCTGAATTGTCCCTGATGGCATTGCTTAAAATTTAAATTGAACATACATTGGGAACAACAGGAAATTGCATGGGTGCATGGGTGGGATGATGGCAGAGGCCATCAGAGGAGACTAAATGAGTGGAAGTTCAACAAATTACTTCACTGCATAGACGATGCCACAGCTGGTAAATGCCTTCTCTGACAGGTCAGAAGAAATAGTTTCACTTATCATATAAAGGATAAGATAGGGATACTAATAGAGAATGTAGAGGTTCTCAAATTAATAAACTTACATAGTTTTAAAGTATTTCTAAGTATTTTCAATGTTATCCAGAGTTCAAAGCCTATCATATTTTCTTAAAAAGGAAGTTTGGTAAATATGTCCTCATTAAGGAAAAAATTTCTGTATCTGATAGAATCCCATGAACATAGTCCTCAGCAAAATAATATACCGGGGGAAAAACAAACTTAAAATATACTGACAGTTAAAGAGATGTTTTCATGTATAAAAAGCCCACAAAAATGAGTAAGTAATAGACAGAAATGAGAGATTCATGGAAGAAAATGTGCAAATGGCATGGAAACAGCAAAAATTCAGTAAGTCACTGATAGAATAAACTTCAAATAAAATGACATTTTTAAAAATATATTTTTAAAGAACATTGAAACTATTCCTAATTCCATTGTTGTATAGGAGAGAACAAAACACATAGGTGTAATAATAAAACCATTTATGTATATTTTTAAATGTCAGTTTATTTTTTTCAATTTAATTTGTTATTTTTATATGACTAAAATTTTTTACTTGTATCTACTCTTAGTTATCACTTAATTATGTCTGTCTTAGAATAATTCATATATAAGACTTGCTCATCTCACTAGCATTTATTCATCTATGTTTTCTTATAGTACTTTTGTGCACATGTTTGACATCAAGATTAAGATATCTTAATTCTCCTGCCCTTCTCAAATAAATAAACTCTTTAACATCTGAATTCAGGAATGACTAATCATCTCATGTAGAAAATAACTTTGTCAAAATAGCTGGAAAAAACAAATCAGCTCCTACCAAGAATAAAGGAATCCGTTGATGGGTGTCAATGAATCTTGACAACAGCGTTTAGCTAAGACAAACAGTTCACCCCTGAACTTCTACTCTCATATATATACACCATGTGCAAGTAGGTCTTGACATTCCACAGTTGATGATATGAGTGACAGATGTGAGAACATAATCAGTCCTCATTCAAAATCATGAGCATAAGCTTGAAATACACACTTTAGAAGGTTCAGTTAATTTGCTAATGACTAGCTCCACTTGATTGTTTGAACATAGTGAGGAAGAAAATTTGTGGTACGCAGACCAGAAAGGAAATTTAAAGTAAAGTATTTTTAATCACACACCTTGAAAAGCTGTTAAATTCATGAAAAAAAAGTTTAATCCTGATGTGTCCAACTTTAAGAAATGTGAAAGTTACCCAATTCTTATAGCTTCACTAGAGTCAGTTTTGGTCAATATTAAAAGTGGGTATATTTTTTTCTTTGACTACCTTCTCTCCACTCTGTTGTCTTTTTCTTATTTCTCACAAGCACTGTACACTCTTATTCCATAGGATAGTAATTTGATAAATTCGTCCATACACTCTAAGATATTAACGTCACCCTGTGGTATTTACTTTTCAGAAGGAATCATATTAGAAGAAAAGAGACAGATTAATTTTAATACATATGAATGATTTTCTAACTGTGGGATTTAGATACCTTAGGCTAGATATAAAGAAAGTATTCTAAAAAAGTACATTATCTCTCTTGATTCTGGTGCACCTCCAACCCTTGTAAGACTCCCATTTTCCAACTCAGTAAATGGCTATCATCACCCTTCCTGTTGTGTAGCTGAACATCTCAAAGGTGCCCCTGACATCTTTTATGTTGAACCCAACTCCAGGCTGTACCGATTTTTATCTCCCAAATATGTCTCACATAATATCACTTCCACCCATCTCCACGCCCTCCACCTTTGTCCAGGCTACACATTTTCTCCAGGACTCAATGAATAAACAAATTCAGATTATTTGCAAGGGCAAATGGGCATCTTCAGCACAACTGGAGATAATGTTTTGAAAGGAAAAAAAATGAAGATTGAAGTAAGAAGTGTTTCAAGACTCTGGTAGCATAAAGATTTGCCCAGTCTTCTTGGAGATGTTAAACCCTCAGCACAGGCTTCTTTTTAAGATGTCAAAAGGCAGAAATATTTCAGGCAATAATTTGATAAATCTAATAAAACTGCGTTTTTTATTTTGTGTCCACCTAATTAAAGCATCAACTAATCTTAGCAGAGAAGGTTTTTTTAATTTAATTAAGTTTGCCTAAAGCCTTTAAGAGAATTTATGATCCACAAAATATTAGTCTAGTAGCATGCAATTTGGTGGCATTTCTAATTGTTTTCCAAAGATCTTTTCACCCAAGTGATTAAGAAATATTTTATTTGATGCACTGCCCCCATCCCTGTGGCCAGGTGTAATAATCTCTGGAAATTTCATGGATTAATTATGTCTTCAGTTAGATCAAAACTCCTTCTAAGAATTAGAATTTGAATTGCCTTAGAGTAATACTACTGAGCACAATATTATATAAGAATATACTTTTGGAAGTGTGTATGTGCATGTGCACATGTGTGTTACTTTCTCTTTTGATTTCCATAGTAACTCTTTAGAACAAGTTGGTAGGTTGGTAGGAATTATTACAGCTCCCAGTTTATATATGAAGAAATTAAGTCTTTGAGAAATGTTTTTGAGTTGTTTGTTTTGAGAGAGAGAGAGAGAGAGACAAAAAGAGCAAGTGGGGGGGGGAAGGTAAGTATGGGTGGAGGGAGAGGGAGAGAGAGAATTCCAAGCAATCTCTATACTCAGTGTGGAGCCAGATGCAGAGCTCCAAACCATGACCCTGAGATCGTGACCCGAGCCAAAATCAAGAGTTGGACATCCAACTGACTGAGCCACGCAGGCGCCTGGAGAAGTGTTTTGATTTGCCTTTGATCTTAGAACATGTGAGAGACATAACACTCAGAGTAAAGGGCCAAGTGAACATAGACTTGCTACCAAACACAATATAGGCGATTCTTGGAACTTAATGACTATGTAAGGTCTTAAATAAAGTTTCTTAAATCTAAACCAAAATAAATCTAAGTACTAACAGAACAAACCAGAGGAACTTCTACTTTGCTCTTGAGAATGTATTTTGAAATGTTTTTTCATCATACAGTAGTCCCTTCTTATCTGTAGGGATAAGATCTAAGACCCCCAGTGGATGCCTGAAACCATGGATAGTACTGAACCTTATATAAATTATTTTTTCCTATATAGACATACCTATGATAAAGTTTCATTTACAAATTAGGCACAGGAAGATATTAACAACAATAACTAGTAATAAAATAGAAAAATTATAATAGTATACTGTAGTAAATGTTATGTGACTGTGTCTTTTTCTGCCTCAAAATATCTTACTGAACTGTACTCACCTTTCTTTGTCTTGTGATGATGTGAGATGATAAAATACCAGGGTGATGATCTCAAGTGAGGTAGATGACGCAGGCACCGTGACATAGCGTTAGGCTACTATTGACATTCTGATGATACGTCAACAGGAGGATCATCTGCTTCCAGACCATAGTTGACTGTGCGTAACTGGAACCACAGAAAGTAAAACTGCAAATAAGGAAGACTACTGTATAGTTAAATTTCCTCTGTGAGTGTGTGTGTGTCTGTGCACATGTGATGTTAGAAGTCACAAACTCGGCTGAGCAAACTTAGTTTCTAATCCAGAAATATTGAATATCTCCACTAATTTCTTACAATTTAATTACGTCTACCCTTGGTGTACTTGGTGTACTTGTTAGTTTGTTGTATAAGGAAAAAACATAAAACATGCAGGACAGAACTAGAGAAGCATATCTTGTGATGGGAGATATTGGAGAAGTCCAAATGACAACTAAAACCAATTATCTTTTAAATCAATTTAATTTGATTTGATAAAATCTGTAAACGTTATGCCAGGTGCCATGGGGACGAACAATGAATACAATATAACTGTTTCCTTCAGCAAATTATAATGCATAAGAAAGACAAACATGGGGTGAAATGAGTTAAGTTTTATAATAGAATTTAAAAAATTAATTTAAATTCAATGAAATAAAAAGAGAAATCAATTCTAACTGAGGAAGAGTAAGAGGTGAAGTGGCATTTGAACTCCACTGAAGGCTGTACATAGCATTTTTCCAAGAAAAAATAAATGACAAATGCATTTTAAATTAGGAGATTGCGAGTGAATAATTATTTGAGGACCTCTAAGCATGTTGTTAAGGCTTAATTTTAATATGCGTGGGGGAGTTTGCTAGAACATAAGACTGGAAAGTTAGTTTGGAGACAGATGACAAAAGCATTAAATATTATGCTAAGGGATTAAGATTTTTTTCAAAAGGTTAAGGATTGAGAAAGGGTTGTGATTTGTCTGTCAACTCTGATTGATAGGGACTCAAAGACCCTGCTACTGAGAGGCATTCAGAGCACCATTGTGAGCCCAGTGATCCGTTTAATCAGCAATGTCTTGCAGGGGTAAAGGAGAGGTTGGGAAGGAAGTTTTGCCATGTCTCATAAGTTGGTTTATTCAACAGCCTGAATTTAAGTAGAAGGCAAGCATGAAATGATTTTGTTTGCCTCCCATCGCTGCCTAAAACCACGCTATGTCAGATCTCCCTTCCTTACTCTTACTAACCTCTGGATAAATCTTAGATTTGTCCAGTAATCATTATAAGAACTAAGAGACTGTGGTCTCACCCAGAATTTCAAAAGTCAAATCCAGTCTACTTCACTTTAATTTTCTATACATTTCAACATACTCACTCTTCTCCTACCTGACGGTCAGTCCCGTTGAGTTGAATTTTGCCAAGATTATTCAAACCAGCTAACTTTGGTGGACTACAGTTTTTGGTTGACAGGAAACTGACATATCTTTGCCACAATAAATACAGGGTTATAGATCCTGTCTCATTGTTGCCTCTCTTCCACAATTCTGTTTTCTCTTGGGAATTTGTTTCCCTTTGCTTAAATAAGATGAGGGTAAACCAATCAGTTTGCTGCCTCTTTTTCAGTTTGAATTATGTTATTAGCATCTCTCAAACAGGGATTTTGAGACCAAATAGGCTGTTAAGAGGGCGAAAGTATGGCAGTGGGATGTGACACAGTGAAGAGAAAACAACTAAGAAATAGGGCTTTACAAGCCAGCTGCCACTCTGGGCAATGAGCCTTCATCCCACTCTGTCAACTTGGGGAGTCAATGTAAAATCCGTACAGATTTATTAGACCAAGAGGCGTAGAAGTTAGTATATTTATACACCAACTCCTAGCAGTCATTGTTGAGTGCTATCCATGGTAAGGGTATATTAATTCCCAGGCACTTTGCCTGCTATGTAAGTGGCAAAGCAATGTCCAGTGGCCAGAAAAAGCTCTTGGGCAGAGCAGTTAAGGTTTGGATATCCAGTGAGCAAATCCCTGAAGTGGGAATATAAGGAAGATTCCAACAACATCTGCTACACTGCCTAAGAGAGACATCTCGGGGTGCTTGGGTAGCTCAGTTGGTTAAGCGTCTGTCTTTGGCTCTGGTCATGATCCCAGGGTCCTGGGATTGAGCCTAGCATCTGGCTCCCTGCTCAGCGGGGATTCTGCTTCTCTCTCCCCCTCTGCCCCTCCCCTCGTTCATGCTCTCTCTCTCTCAATAAATAAAACCTAAAAAAAAAAAGAAGACATCTCAAAGTCTATGAGGGGCTCCGTTGGAGGACCTCTTCCCTCACTTGGGGAGCATTGCTCATGAGGAAAGAGGGGAAAGGCCAGGGCAATCTTTCTGAATTCTATGACTCCTAAAATGTCTCCAGTTTCAACAAAATTTTTCCTATGAATTTCTACTCTCTGCTTATATCAACTGGTAAAGTGATGGGCATGGGGCATTCTGGACAACATCTTATAAAGCCCTAACACTAATTGAAGGTTTGATTTATACTATATCAGAATACTTAGCATCTATAAAACTGAATTATGCCACGGCTTTTTGTAATCACCAACCACTTTTGTATAATTTTTGTTCTGACTGTTTTAACAAAATATGCTTTTCATTTATATTCATAGTCAAGTACTATGGCTTTGAAAATAATCATTTCATTTCTAATAATTTATTTTTAGGCTTTCAGAATGATAGACAAAATCTTAAGGAAAAGAAATACAGATCTAATGAGTGGCGAATCTTTAAAAATTAATTTTTAAAATTAATTTTAAAAATTTTTAAAAATTGGATAAAATTTAAAAATTTTATATTTCACCAAAAGTGACACCAGGAAAAAAGTACAAGTGCTGTAATAAACTCCAACTTGTGCTTTTTTTCCTGATTTGCAATAATCATAATGCTTACAGTATCTTAAGTATGGAACTTAAAAATTGCTTACCCAGAATTATTTTCAATTTAAAAATGGAATGCTATTCAGAAAAGCTTTAACAATTTCAGTGTTAGAGCTTACCTAGAGAAAATTTAGTTAAAGGTCTTATTTAAGCTCCATCAGCTGGGTATTTTTATATATAACTCACATTTTTGTCCAACTCCTCTTCATTCACTCCCTAATGTTATGTCTTACGTGATTATCTCCCACACTAAATTACAAGTTTCTTTAAGGACAGGGATTGTCTTTTTTAATGTTAGATTATCTACTTCCCTACCAACACCTCAAGTCCCAGTATTTGGAAATGCTTTGCCTAAAAGCTCTCTCTATATTACTTTTAGCACGAAAATAAAATCTGAAAGTTTGATATACCATTTGTAGAGAATTTTTTTTAGCATCTTCATTTCTTTTTGCCCTTGAAACATTTGTGGAACATACAATATAGCAAGCAGCTAATCATTATTAAATTGATAGGTATTCATTATAATCATTTTAATGTAGACATTATATGCTATTCTATATGCATGTCCTTGTGAGTTAACTTCATTTTATGCTCTTAAAATGATTAACAGAGAAATACTCTGGTATATACAAGTTTCAGCCCTTTTCTCATCAATAACACCCTTAATTGTGAAGCTCCAAAAGGGAGATAATGGTGGCCAAAAAGGATGCACTTTCTGGCACCTGTAAACGGCACTTAGCCCAGTTGGGTCTATAATCTTGAGGGATTCCTGAAAGGAAAGCAAACCTTTCCTTTAACTTAATATATTTAATTGTGTAAATTTTTCTTGCCAAATATGGGTAATTGTACTGAGGTTATTAAATACTATGGAGTGTTTGAAATGATCTCCTACTTTAGAACATTACTATTATTACTGTTATTATTATCTAATCATTTTGTTTTTAAGGCAATAATTTATAACTCCATAAAAGATTTTAGTATTTCAAATGACCACTATTCAAAATCGAAAAAACATAAGATAATCGGCTAGAGGCAGACACTAGTCTGCTTAAATTGAAAAAACAAAACAAAACACTAAAACAGCTATTCATTTTAATGGGAGTTCTCATTATTCAATACTTATTTTGTGCTGGGAATTTTTTAAGTGCATGACATGTAGTCTCTCACTAAATCCTCCAAACAAACTCACAATGAAGACTATATAATTCTTTTCATTTTACAGGTGAAATAAGTCTCCACAGTTCAGTAACTTGACAAATGTCACTCAGGTAGTGAGCAGTAGAGACAAGATGTCAGCATGGGTGTTCTGATGGCAGAGCCTATGCTCTAAAACAGTCCTCTAAATTGTTTTAAATTATAACAACCATGTTGCTGGAAAACTCTATGACTGGATTCCCTGTTATCATCGAAAGAAATTAATCTTACATTTGTTTATTTTTAACAAGTGTTAAGTTTGTTCTATAACAAGTACATTATAATTACATGATGGAAAATAGCATTGCCCACAACATGTACTCATTATTGACCTAGGATGGCTCTTAGTGTTAATCAGAGACAATGGCCTTCCTTCTATCTATAGACTACATTTGACTGTTGGATTAATTCCATTAACCCAGGGACTTCAAGCTCAATGGCACTCACGTTGCTGTGGCTACCTGCTAAAGAGTTAGTCAGCTGAACATCTGGCCATTGCAGAGTTATGTACCCTAGTACAGTACCTCCAAATTTCAAAGGGCAATAAAATCAGAGTGTTGGTATATTAAACACCTTCATATGCCTTCCTCTAGCATAACCATCTGGAAATCTACCCAGTCTCTGTGTTCTTTCCCTCTCCTCCATTATTTTCTTCTTGCTCTCCCATCCTCACTACTCAGAACTCTTTCTTGTTCTATTTCTCTTCTCCCTAGCATCTAGGTATCTTTTCTATTTCTTTTTATTCACTTCCCCCCCACCCCAGTTTTTATTGAGAAACTGCTGTGTAAATTTAAGGTGTACAGTAAGATGGTTTGATGTACATATATTGTGAAATGGTTATAATAGGTTCAGTTAATACCCACCACCTCACAGATACAATAAACAGAAAAGAGAAAAACTCTCCTTGTGATGAGAACTCTTAAAATCTACTCTTAACAACTTTCCTAGATATCATACGGCGGTGTTAACTATAGTCGTCATAATGTACGTTATATTCCCGGTATTTATTTGTCTTACAACTGGGAGTTTATACTTCTTGACTACCTTCCTCTGCAACAGTACTTATTATTTTAAGAACCAGAAGAATGAAAAATAGTTATTCCATCCCTAGAAAAAGAGCTAAGTATAAATTTTAATGTATTTCTTCCGCTTAATTGCTAAAGTTAGAAGAAAATAAGTATTTGAAGTAGAAAAGAATCTTATACTTGCCCTATATATTGTCAAAATCTTCATATTATTTCAAAAAATATTTGACCCAAAATATTTTACACTTATTAATGTTTGACCATTCAAAATATGGTCAAATTTTAGAAAGGTTTCTAAAAGAATGCACACAATAAAAGATGCTAAAATTGGTACAATACTGTATATGTGTTAGCTATCTAATGCTGCATAACAAATCACAATGGATTTTCAAAAATTGACAACTTTTAATACTCCTGGTTCTGTAAGTCAGTAATTCAGACAAAGCAAGCAAGAACCATTTATGTCTCCTCCATGATATTTAGGCTTCAGCTGGCTTATATGAAGGTTGGGGCTGTAATCATCTGAGGGTGTATTTGCTCAAATGTCTGGTGGCTTTTACTAACTGAGGATCTGTTTTTCTCCATGCAGGCCTCTCTAAGAGGCTTCTCCTTGTGCTGCCTCTGAGCTTTCCCAGATGGTCTCCCCATGGTGACTGAGTGGGAGGGTGAACATCCTAAGAGGGACCCAGGAAGAACCATATCACCATTTATGACCTGACACCTGAAGGCACATAGCATCCATTTCATCCTTCCTGATTGGCGGAGGCAGCCCCAAGTCCCACCAAAGTTTGAGGAGAGGGGAGACAAATTCTCTTTGGATTGGAAGTGGCAAGTTTCTGGAGGGGCATATGGGACCAGACATACTGTCGTGACATTTTGGGAAAGGATAATCTGTCACAGGAATGTTTTGTGTTCTCCATTTATATATGAACTGTACAATGCAATATGCTAACAGTGTTTTTTTGTGTGTGTGTGATTTATGCTTGAATTTACTTTTCTTTGTATTTTACTATATCTTTCAAACATTCAGAAATAATGAACATGCATTACCTTTGTAATAAAAAAGGAAAAAAAAGAGAGATGCTTCTATGTATTTTTTAAATGACAAGAAAACAAAGCTCAGGATCAAGAAAGTAGTCCTTGTAACAACTGCATCTTGCTCTCTCATTGCCTCCCCATCTTGCCTTTATCTGGTACAGTTGCTAGAGTTGGCTTAGGTTCCTTTGTAACTTCTGGCCTAAATGTTTCCAAAGCATCTAAAGTTCTATTTCACACTTAACCACCTTTGTATCCAACCTCAGGGAAGAGACAGAAAGAAGACAGGTAGAGATCCCGGAATAAAGCACAGAGAACAAGTCATCCCTCGATACTTTCTACCGAGGCATCTCAGAAAAAAATCTGTAAACACTGCTGAGAATAAATATATGCAAAAGATTTTTCAAAGATAAATGTGTAAGCTTCCTCCCTATTATTCTCAGTTATTTAATGTCACTTTCAGGTTTGGGGCTTGGGGTTTGGGGGGACATTTTTATGGCCCCTGAAAGTGGTGATCATTCTCCTGACATATAATAAATTCCAACAATGCAAAATATCTCCCAATTCCTTTCTAGCCTAAAATTGATAACCTGATAATAATAATGACTCCAACTGTTAAGGGTCTATACAGCACTTTCCTTTTTGGAAAGGATTTCTGCATACATATATAACTATGTTTTCAGAAACTCTCCTGTAAGGTAAGCTGTACAGGGTGATGTTCCCTGTCTTCAGAGGGTAAAACATAACTCCAAATGATTTTCCCACATTACAAGGAAGTAAAACTAAAAGAACAACAAAGGGAGTCTACTTTCTTTCACAGTCCTAAAGAAGAAAGGATTATCTTAGGTCTAAAACGGCATTTTCCTTCTTCTCCAAGACCTAACGGCTAAAAGTATAGAAGGTAGCATATTTGCATGTTCTCGATGCAGAATCCCAGGAGTGAACACTCTTGAGAGGGTACCACAATGCCACTTTTCATATTGTATGTGCCATCAACATGAAAAGATTGTTGTTTCCAATCTTGTGCCTGTCTCAAAGAACTTGGAGTATAGATGCATGTAATTACGTAACCATCACCTTCTCATACTCTTTGCCCTTTGGTATCCAGCAGAGTACCCTGTGCTAGGAAAGACTGGCTCAGGTGATTAATGCTGGTGGAAACTTGTTCTTGAACTACTTGCTGAGAGGGTGGGACCCTCGGATCACTAATTAACCATAATCGTTATTAGGGCAGCTACTCCTTTAAAACTATTTCTAAGCTTCCCGGTTATTTTCAGGTTCTGTGTTCCCCTTCTCCTGCCCACTTGATTGGTTTTAAATTGCAACTGTCGACTACAGCTTTCTATAGCACTTACTCATGACTGCTCCAGCTTTCAACTTTCTCTTTCCATTCAAACAGCTAAATTGGAAGTGTATAGTGCTTGATTTATATTTAGATGTATTTTTTAAATGAAGAGTTAAAAGTTAAAAGTCTGCACAGCTGCAGGAAACATTATTGAAAGTCCTTTAAAATCATTATGTAGACTCACTCAAATGGCTGCTACAAATGCACATTATAAAATCGGCCTTTTAGCTGTTCGTATTTCATTGGAGTTTGTACTATTTTCCTTTGCTATTGTCAGTATTTAATGGTAATCATTTAGTATCATAAAGCTAGACATGTTTCTCTACATAAGAATAATAACGGCAAGTATAGAAAAATAGGTGGGCAAGGAAAGAAATTTTAAAATGTTGTGGAGAACTGAGGTCAAGGCATGCATCGAAATTAGTTTGCGGGAAGATTGAAATAAAATTGCTTATATTATAATAAGTACATTTATCATTTTAAGGAAGTAGAAGTCCATATGGAGTGTGGGATTCAGTTAGTCTATGCAATGTCTCAGGGGTGACATCACAGACCCACATTCTTTCCATCTCTCAGCTCTGTCACCTTCAACATCAGCTTCAGGTAGGACTGCTTCTCGTTGTGGGGGTAAGAAGGTAATTGATATTTATAAAGCTTCCAGGTTGCTTGCTTTCTCTTACGTAGTCAGCAGGAAAGGAGGGAATAAGGGATGGAAATAGGGAAATGAGGCAGAGGGAGAAAAAGGAGGCTGGAGGATGAGAGGGAAAAGAGAGAGTGGAAGAAGGGAGAAAAGGAGGGAGGAAGCAAGGGAGAGAAATAAAGAAAATGAAAGGAGGAACGAGGAGAGAAGGAGGGAACACAGATAAGATGGGGACTAAGAGAAGACAGACATTCTCTCAAAAATCTGTCTGATGGGCCAATAACTCTTAGGGAGGACACTGGTAATCATGTACTGATTGACTCAATCAGATATTCTTTTTTTTTTTTTTCAATCAGATATTCTAACCAATCACAGGTAAGAATGATGGCAAACCATGATGGAATAGGCCATCAGATCAGGACCTTTCCCTGGAGCTCTGTGTTAAGTTAGCTTCTGTGCAGTCTTCTTGGGGGGCATGGGAGCAAGGTGAAAAAAAATTTTTAAGGATGTATGTATGTATGTATGTATGTATGTATGTATGTATGTAT
>JAPYYM010001867.1:0-12955 GCA_028534135.1 Potos flavus
TTTTTTTTTTTTTTACCATAAATATGTTTTAATGAACAATAACAGTAATAATATGACATTCAGACAACCATGCCATCAACATGGTGCCTATACTTCCTGTATTAGTTTGCTAGAGCTGCCGTAACAAATACCGGGCAGCTATAAACAACAGAAATGTATTCTCCCACACTTCTGGCAGCTGGAAGTCTGAGATGGGAGTCAGCAGGCTTGGTTTCCTGAAGCCCCTTTCCTGCACTCATTGATTTTTGTTAGCATTACTCCCTGCAGGGACTGTACAGCTTGTAATTTTATAAATGATGAGATACTGCTTCACCCCCAATAGAATGGCTAAAATGAAATACTGATAGTAATTACTGATAGTAATACCAAGTGTGTATAAGGATATGGAGCAACTGGAACTCTCACACATTGCTGGTGGGCATATAAAGGGCCTGTCAGAGAGCTGTTTGACTCTTGAAACCATGTTCGTGTATGTTTTGTTTTTTTTTTTTAATTTTATTTATTTATTTGACAGAGACAGTGAGAGAGAGAACACAGCAGGGGGAGTGGGAGAGGAAGATGCAGGCTTCCCACTGAGCAGGGAGCCTGATTCGGGGCTTGATCCCAGGACCCTGGGACCACAACCCGAGCCAAAGGCAGACGCTTAACGACTGAGCCACCCAGGCGCTCCTCATGTATACTTTTGATGAATATTTATTGCTTTAATTCTCCAGGTGAATATTTTATTAAAGAAAAACCACATGATCATTTCAATATCTAATCTAAAAAGCATTAGATAAAATTGAACAAAAACTTCCCTAACAAAAATCATTAAGAAAACTAATAAAAGAAGAAAGAAGAAACTTGCTTAACGTGATAAAGAGCTTCTTCTTTTTTTTTTTTTATTAACATAGAATGTATTATTTGTTTCAGGGGCATAGGTCTGTGATTCATCAGTCTTACACAATTCACAGCACTCACCATAGCACATACCCTTCCCAGTGTCTGTCACCCAGCCACCCCATCCCTCCAACCCCCTCCACTCCAACAACCCTCAGTTTGTTTCCTGAGATTAAGAGTCTCTTATGGTTTGTCTCCCTCTCTGGTTTCCTCTTGTTTCATTTTCCCCTCCCTTCCCCTATGATCCTCTGCCTCATTTCTCAAATTCCTCATATTAGTGAGATCATGATAATTGTCTTTCTCTGACTTATTTCACTTAGCATAATACCCTCTAGTTCCATCCATGTTGTTGCAAAGGGCAAGATTTCATTTTTTGATGGCTGCATGGTATTCCATTGTAGATATATATACCACATCTTCTTTATCCATTCATCTGTTGATGGACATCTTGGCTCTTTCCATAGTTTGGCTATTGTGGACATTGCTGCTATAACCATTGGGAACAACATACTCCTTCGGATCACTGCATTTGTATCTTTGGGGTAAATACCCAGTAGTACAATTGCTGGGTCATAGGGTAGCTCTATTTACAACTTTTTGAGGAAACTCCATACTGTTTTCCAGAGTGGCTGCACCAGCTTGCATTCCCACCAACAGTTTAGGAGGGTTCTGCTTTCTCTGCATCCTCGCCAACACCTGTAGTTTCCTGACTTGTTAATTTTAGCCATTCTGACTGGTGTGAGGTGGTATCTCACTGTGATTTTGATTTGCATTTCCCCGATGCTGAGTGATGTTGAGCACTTTTTCATGTGTCTGTTGGCCTGATGAAGAGCTTCTACCCAAACTCCCTAATAATATCATATGTAATCATGAAAAATAAAAAGCATTTCACTACAAATCAGGAACAAAATGAAATACCTACTATCACTGTATCTATTTTATAATATAGTTTTATGTTAGTTTATAATTTTATATATTATATAAAATTATATATAAATATGTAATTTATATATATAATATCGATTTATAATAAATTAGAGATCCTATGAATACAGTAAGTTTTTTAAAAAGTGAAAAATATATAGGTTGCCAAGGAGGAAGCAAAACTGCCTCTATTCACAAATTATATGATAGTCTGCATAGAAAGTCCAGGAGAACCTGCAGTCTAATTATTAGAACTGACCAATGAGTTTGGCAAGGTTACTGGTTATGAGTGCATACAAAATCAATTGTGTTTCTACACACTAGCAGCAAACATAAAAGATGTGATTAAGAAAGATACTGTTTTAAAGACTTTATTTGTTTATTTGAGAGAAAGAGTGTGCATATGCGAGTGGGGGGAGGGGCATAGGGAGAGGGAGAGAATCTCAAGCAGACTGTTCTCTGAGTGCAGAGCCAGGTATGGGGCTCGATCTCATGACCCTGGGATCATGATCTGAGCTGAAACCAAGAGTCATGTGCTTAACTGAGTGACCAGGCACCCCAAGAAATATACTATTTTATTTTATCATTACTTTTTAAGGATTTTATTTATTTATTTGAGAGAGAGAGACAGAGATAGTGACAGAGATGATGAGAGAGAGTGTGAGTCGGTAGGAGAGGGAGAAGCAAACTCTCTGCTGAGCAGGGGAGCCTATCTCAGGGCTCCATCCCAGGACCCTGAGATCATGACCTGAGCCAAAGGCAGCTGCTTAACCCATGAGCCACCCAGTTGCCCCGACAGATACTGTTTTAAATGGAAACAAAAATACTGTAGTACTTAAGAATCTGTCTTTCAAAAGATGTGCAAGAGGACTTTTAGAGGTAATTATAAAATGTTGTAAAAATTATAGCCAAGGTAAGTAGAGACATCTATCATGTTTTTAAAAGGGAATACTCAATATCTTAAAGCTATCAAACGTTCCCAAACTAGTAGAATAAATCTATGTAACTCCAACAAAAATTGAATATATTCCCCCTGCCTTTTACTGAAAGGTTAATTCTAGAATGTATTTGGAAGCATAAAGGACCAAGAAGAGCCAGGAAAATTTTGGCAAAACAAAAGTTCAGGGGCTCACTTTACTACATACTTTATTAAAAATCTATAGTAATACAGATGGGTGGTATTGATGACTATGTAAATAGACCAGTGGAACAGAATAAAGAGTCAGGGAACAGATTTATGAATATGTGAAACTTAGATATATGACAGAGGTGACTGTAAGGCACATTTTCTGAGTGCTCTTGTGTTTAGCTTTTTTCTGTCTACAACTTTAAGTGCAGTTAGAATGCAATATAGCCACGAGCCTCAAAGACACTGCATAAAGAAAAAACTCTTTTTTAATCTCCTACTCACATAGTCAGTTTTTCTGGCCACCAAATGTGTGTGGGGGGAAGGGGACATATCCCCACACCAAGCAATTGGGTGTCCTACAAATTTAACTCAATTCTGACACTATCTACCTTGAAAGCAGCAGATCCCACAGTTTAAGGGATCAGCCTCCCGAGACTGCACCCCAACATCAGACGCCAATCCCAAGTGCAAGTGGTCACCTGGGCTATAAATCATCAGTAGAACAGTTCATGGAACTCAGAAAAGGTTTACTTGCTAGATTACTGGTTTATTACAAAGAATATAACCCAGGAATGGCCAGATAGAAGAGATGCATAGGGCAAGCTATAGGGGAAGGGGCAAGGAGTTTCCATACTCTCTCCAGGCACATTCCCAGAACCTCCTCAAGTTCACCAACCTCAAGCTCTCAGTACTTTAGAGATTTTTATGGAGGTTTCATTACACAGGCATGATTGATGAACTCATTGGCCATTGGCGATCGAACTCAATCTCTAGCCCTTCTCCCCTCCTTGGAGGTGGGGAGGTGGAGCTGAAAGTTCCAACCCTCTAATCATAGGGATGGTTCCCCTGACGACCAGCCCCATCATCAGGGGCTATGCAAAAATCACTTCATTAACGTAAACTCCGATGTGGTTGAAATGGGCTCGTTAGGAAAAACACCTTTATTCTTTTTTTTCTTTTTTCTCTCTCTCTCTCTTTTTTTTTAAGATTTTATTTATTTATTTGACAGAGAGAGAGATCACGAGTAGGCAGAGAGGCAGGCAGAGAGAGAGGGAAAAGCAGGCCCCCCACCGAGCAGAGAGCCTGATGTGGGGCTTGATCCCAGGACCCTGAGATCATGACTTAAGCCAAAAGCAGAGACTTTAACCCACTGAGCCACCCAGGTGCCCCTATTGTTCTTACCACTTGGAAAATTCCAAGGTTTTAGGAGCTCTGTGCCAGGAATGCAAGGAAGATCAAATATATATTTCTTATCATGCATCACAATATTACAGGCTGCTTGCTAGAACATCAGTCATCTGACTTCCAAAGACCCCCTCCTCCATCACGCGCTATCAAATCTTTTCTTGCCATCACATTATATTTCACAGACAAGCTCAATTGTTTCAAAGTGTTGCTTATTATTTTTATAAACTTGTTTTCATTGTCTAGCTGAAATATTTTTCTCTTAAACTTACTTAGGTAACCTCAGTTACCTATGTATTATTACCTCTTCACATTAGAAGTAGTGAAATATTTTTATTCATGTAATAGCTTTTCCCTCAGCAGCAGAGCTCTCAGGAATAACCTTGCCCATCTGGAGCCAGGCAGAGAAGTATATGGCAGCCTTGGTCTTTTTCTCTCCATGGCCAGGAAGTCCTATCACATTTGGAAGGCAGGAAACAAGATAAACAGAGTAGAGGAGAAAAACAAAAAGAATGGAAGAATCTGGGACAACAATAATAGAAGACTGAGACCTTAAAATTGTAATGTTTCGGCCGCGGGAAAAGAATACAGGAGAAACTCGGAGGCGGCAAGCGGTTCGAGTGAGCTTTAATGGAGGCGCTCTTGGGCGAGGTTCCTTGGTCCGTCAGCAATCGGGGCGAGGAAGTCGCGCGCGGGGAGGGGGAAGGGGGCTATTTATCCGGTCCAGGGGCGGGGAAATTCCTAGCAGAGGTGACTGTTCCCTTATATGGTATAGTTTCTGGCAGAGGCTCCATCCGGGAAGGACTCGGGCGCCATTTTGTTCAGGCAGGGCGGCCATCTTGTGTAGTCTCCTGCGGCCCTTGATCCGCCGGCCCAACAAAAATGATGAAGAGAAACCATGTTTTCATTATCGTTCTATTATCTGAAGGACCACTGTGCTGACCAAGTCCTTGCCTGAGTGTATTTATGGAAGAGTGTCGATATTTTAGCATCACAGTGTCTAGGAATTCGGCTGACTCTAACAACAGAGATGAGAGCAAAACATCTATAAGGAATGATCTTAGCTAAATCTTTCTTAGATAATGACAAGTGGTTTGCAGTAGAGTCCAATGTGATTACTTCCTACTCTCCCACCTAATGTGGAAGACGCACTCTTTAAAATATTTTTGGTTATTAAGAGGCATATGGTTAAGGCTATTAAGAGACACACAAAACAACTACTCAACAGGTCAAACTAGATAGTGACTAGTATTATAATTTAAGAGGTACTTGTACGGCTGAGTTCTTACCACACACTAAGTACTCCACCTGTGTGGAATCCTCACCCCAGTGCCATAAGCCCAGTCCTGGTATCATCCCATTTTATGACAAAGGCCACTGGTGTAACACTAAGTAATGTGTTCCCCTCACAGAGTTAGAAAGTGGCACGGATTCCAACCAGGCTTTCAGATTCCACAAGGCCTTAGAGCTGGTTCTCGGGAAGAAAGAATGGATGATCCCATGAACCCACCAGGTGTTTCTGGGGAGACATTTCCAGGACTTGTATGAGGAAAAAAAGCAGGGAAACATTCTGCCTTTTCTAGAACATGGCCATATGACCTCGCTACATGGGCAACTACTTGTTCTATTTAGATGAAGGTGTCTGCTTCTGTAGGAGATGGCCATGCTTCTGAAGACAGCAGCTGGTGCTGGGGAAGAGGGGAGGCAGTGGGAGAACAGGGAGATGGCTGTGGAAGCTCCAATGGGCGGGCGCTTCCTCTAAGGGCACAGAGCCAACACCGTGCCCCTCACGGTGACTCAGGACGTGCCCCTCTGACCACCCCTTTCCGCCACACGGCCCCCCACTGTCCTATCAGAAGCGTAGACTGTATAATGACTTTATAATGCAGGAATTTCAGGTTGAACAGGATGCGGGGGAGGAGCCCTCCCACAGAAGGGACCTCACAGTCTCACTGACAGCCATTGGGGTCACTTCTCCTGCCCACCCAGACGTCAGACTGATGTGGGAAACAAAGGCAGAAGGAAATGTAGATAAAATTAAATGTCCTCATAATCTGCAGCCCATTCACAAATACTTGACGCAGGCAAATTACCAAGTTCCTCCAGGAAGCTCCCAACTGTCAGAATATTAATGCCTTGCCAGAGGGAAAAAACGACCTGGGTTTGACAATAACCAGGCCTCTGGTATCCTGTGTCTTCTTTAGCATATGAAAATCCTTTTGAAACTTCCCTTATCTTTACTCCCCCCAACCCCAAAGTATAGAATCAGTTGCTCCTCACAATCCCAGAGCAGCAGTGCCTTCTGCCCACGGGTCCTGTCCCCGTGCTTTCAAAAAAAACCCACCATTTTGCACCCAAGACGTCTCAAGAGTTCTTTCTTGGCCTTTGGCTCCGGGCTCCACCAAACCTCAACAAAAACATTCAAAAAACTGCCTCAAGACCTCCGGGGCCACCCAGCTCGGCAGCACCATTCCCCAAGGAGAAGCGCTCCAAAAATGCTTGTGATGTTATGAGCCTCTTGTTCCAGAGGTCACTGGCTGACCAGCATGTTTGTCGTCCCCCGAGGACAACGGACCTGCCCGTGCCTTCCTAGCACATCAGGTGACACACATCTATTTAAGAACATCTTATGAGAAAAGAAATAATACCTCATTAAGTGCTAGATTGCAGTTGTGAGATGCATCCCAATTTCAGAAAATTAAAATGTGAGAAAAGATGAGGCATAGAAATCAAAAGTTGACAAACATTTTTCTTCGCCGGAGTCCCTGGTGTGCTGAAAGCGAGATCGGGGACTATTTTCTGTGGCATCTTTTCTCTGTTCCCAGTCGTAAATCAGCCTGTGTCAGAAACTCACAGCCTCTCCTAACTTAAGTTTGTGTGGGAGTGGAGTTTGCTTGTCGGGAGGAGGCTGGAAATTAGCGATGTCACCCAATTAAGGGAAACTTTGCTCACAGGGGCCCTTTGTGTCATTTTCATCCCACTCCTGCTGAAGAAATTGGCCCTGCATTAAGATGATGACTCTTTCCCACAATTTGTACAAAGAACAGGTGCTCACAGGGCTCCTCTGAAAAGCTACGGGGGATATTTCCGCTGCGGCAGTCAGTCAGTCAAGCACTCTGGGGTGGGAAGCATAGCCACTGAATGTTCCTTAGCTTCTCCCTATCCCTCTGTGACTCCATAGTGCAGCCTCCAGAACGGGGGATTGATTCCTGTTAGTCAGTCAGGAAAGGGGAAGAGAAGGGAGGGAGAACTTGAGGAGATGGAGTCAGCGTTGAAATACTTTCCCCTCCCTCCTCCTAAACCCTCCATTTATTTTCTTTGCTTCCAAAGGAGTTCTGAACAGTTAGGGGATTTTGTCTGGTACAAGTAATAGAAAGTACAATTCAAAATGGCCAGGAGGAAGGAGAAACTCAATTTGCATAACAGGAATTTCCAAGGTAGGGTAGTTCTGGACTTGGTTCATTCAGAGGCTCACTGAAGACACCACGCACGTGGACTGCTCCCATCTTTCTCCTCACCCACCTTCAGCATTTCAGTTCTCCCCCTCTCTTTCCCAAGAAGGCTGTAGGATCAGCAGGCATCACATCATAATAGAAGCAGAAAAGGGAACCTGTGTTCGTTTCCTGTGAGAATCTGTGTGTTTTCCTGTGTCCCTTTCAAAGAGCTGAGAAATGTGTCCTAGATTCCCACCCTTCTAGAAGGTCCTCTCTCATCTCATTTGCCAGAAGTGGATCACATGAGTTATCAGTGAAAGAGTCACTCTTGGAGGAATGGAGACTACTGTGCTGGGCTTAGATCCACCAGGATCACTTGAGGAGAAGGGGAGACCTGAACAATGTAGAGGCACGGGAAGGGGGACTATTGGTTGCCAACCCTACAAAGATCTGCAGCCAACATGACACCCTGAAACTTAGGAAACTGCTCTGTTTCCTGAAAGGATCTGTTGAAAGTACTTCATTATGGAAATTCTGGCCTGCCCTTCTTCTGGTCAGATGTCCTGGTGAAGATGGAGAGCGAAGTTCTTGTCTCATGCAGTCGAAGAATGAATCTTGAGGACAAAGGAGAGTGAGTAAAGCGACAGAGTTTTATTAAGTGAGGATACAGAAAAAGCTCTCAAGAGTGAGAGGGGTCCCAACAGGATTGCCACTGAGGGCCTTTAGGGTTGGTCTTTTAGAGAAAGCTAGCCAGGGAACTTCAATCCTTGTAACATCTTCTTTGATAGCACCATTGAGTAAGGACTAGTGATAACACTTTCAATGGTTTACTTCTTTTTTAAGGTCTGGCAATTCTTGGTTATCACAGATAGCTGTTATAACAAGACTGCACGTCTGAAGCCTAGGAAAGTATGGTCTGGTTTGTTCCCTTATCCGATTTTTCATCTCCTGCATTTTTTAGCGTTGCGAGCCTGACCCCTGGGCCCCCTCTCTATCTCTCCCTAGCTAGACCTGCCTGTCCCTCACTCACTGGAATTAAAGGAATTCCTATGGAGACCCAGAGGTGCTGTGGGATGACCAGACGTGCTATTCTACAGGGGTTGGTAGGATCTCCAATTCTTCACTCTATTTTCATTTTTCTAAACCATAGACCTAAGCATGTCGAAGCTCAACCAACCAAGTGGCATTCCACCCGTTTCCCAGCCATCTTTCTCCTCAGATCTCATTTCTTTTATATGAGTACTCAAAAACATCTTTTTCTTTTCAGTTCCTTTGTCTTTGCTGTGTCCTGAACACCCTTCTCTACTTGCCTAACTGGTAAACTCCTACACATCCTTCAAGACCCAAATCAAATGTCAAAATTCACTCCCTTCCTTTAATTTCTCCTTCATTTGCATTTTCATAATTATTGCTGTCATTGTTCTAAAATCATCCCATTGCTCGTACAGCCTCTTGACAATTTCCCTGCCTCTTCTTGCTCCCTCTGCTTCATTTTCCACACTACAGAATAATCCTAAGGCACTAACCTATTCACGTCACTCTTTTGCTAATATCCTTCGCTGGCTACCCATAGTGCCCGGGATGAAGCTCTATAACATGGCTCATAAAAACCACGTTGATTAGGGCATCTACCTCTTCCCTTCACATTAGGTGCTCTGCCACACTGAATGATCTATGGTTTATGAGTGTTGTATGCTCTTTTTCACCTTCCAGATTTGTGTAAATCCTGTTGCCTATGCCAGGAAGGCTCTCCTTCCCCATGCCTACAGGCTTCTGGTCTCAGCTGCCGGATTTGATGCCCCTGAGTCTTGGCAGGTGCTCTCTCGTACATCTTTAAAGCCTCTTAACTTTTCCTTCCAATGGCACTTAAACCTCTCAGGCTTCACAGATTCTCCAAATTTCCTTGAGGACAAAGGGGCTGCTTTGCACACAGTTGTAACTCTGGCCAGTCGAAAGGATTCAGATGTTTGTAAAATGTGACACCTGAGTTGGTTCTTGCGGGTAAGTTGGAGCAATGTAGGCCTTAGAGATACCCATTTTGGTTCAGTCTTAGGCATAGTGATTAAAGCTGCAAGGCTTCCCTTTGGCATGAAACCATTATTTTAGAAAGTTTCTAAAACTTTCAGCATTTGTGGACCATTGACTTTGTCTACGAATCACGCAAACGTAAACATTTTCAAAAGATGTATTATAACGAAAGAAATGAGACAGAACCCTAATGTTAAGTTACTATTATTATTACTAATAATAGCTTCGTAGCAATAAGAAGGATGATACATATTTACTATCTTTCGCTAAGAGATCCGCAGATACTTTGAGCCATTGACCAGATTTTACATCTAGTTTTTATTTCCCTTTGTTCTATTGAATTACAACATTCTAACTCTAGGAGGAAAGGTTTGGAAGATAGTCAGCAAGTGTTTCAGGTATCTTTCAAGTGTTTGTGGGAGAATTATGGTGAGACTTCTCTCAAGTCTTTCTCCACTCCATCAGCGATCAACTAGAAATTCAAGGTTGGATGTTTCATCTTGGGAGATAGTGATGGATGGATTATTAAATCCAACCTGAATAAGTTCATCTTCAGAAAGTATTTCTTCTTTGGGGCACCTGGGTGGATCAGTCATTAAGCATCTGGCTTTGGCTTGGGTGTGATCCTGGGGTCCTGGGATCGAACCCTGTGTCGGGCTTCTCTCTCTCCCACTACCTCTGCTTGTGTTCCTTGTCCCACTGTGTCTCTCTCTGTCGAATAAATAAATTAAATCTTAAAAAAAAAAAAGTATTTCTTCTTTTTTTAACATGTTCTTTAAATTTAAAAATATGTTTATTATACAGGATCGGTTTATTTCTCCAATGAGTGAAGAAAATCATCTAGGAGTGGAAAATATTAAAACACTCAACAATCAAATCATTTAAATCATAATTCAGTCTTTTAAAGAAATATTGATAGCTTAGCTTAGCATTAAAAATCACTCTATTGGGGCACCTGGGTGGCTCAGTCGTTAGGCGTCTGCCTTCGGCTCAGGTCACGATCCCAGGGTCCTGGGATCGAGCCCCGCATCGGGCTCCCTGCTCGGCGGGAAGCCTGCTTCTCCCTCTCCCACTCCCCCTGCTTGTGTTCCCTCTCTCGCTCTGTCTCTCTCTCTGTCAAATAAATAAATAAAATCTTTAAAAAAAAAAATTAAGAAAAAATCACTCTATTTCTGCCCTGAAGTGATAATTTTGTGCTAGCTATTCAATATGTCAATAATACTTTATATATAATATTGGAAGAAATCACTTGAAATAATAGAAATAGTCTTCATGAGGGTAACCATACATGTCTGCAACAGTGCCAGTTTATATCTATTATCCCAATAAAATTGTCAAAGGTGCCTCCTTTTACTCTCAAAAGTGTCCTTTTCTTTAAAATTAATTTTATTTGTTTGACAGAGAAAGAACACAAGCAGGGGGAGTGGCAGGGAGAGGGAGAAGCAGGCTTGCCCCTGAGTGGGAAACCCAAGGCAGGGCTCGATCCCAGGACCCTGAGATCATGACCTGAGCGAAAGGCAGTTGCTTAATTGACTGAGCCACCCAGGCATCCCTCAAAAGTGCCCTCGATCAGACAATAAATCACACAAGCGCACTAGTCCTTCATGGTATTAATGGTGTTACATAATATAGAAATATTATTATGTACAGTCTCATGTGAGCACTTTTGAATAAAATTAAGTCTCTACATATGGTCCCATGTGAGGATTTTTCCCTGTGACAGTGTGGAAAAGTGGGAGTTTTTAGTCACTGCTCATTTTTTTGGTTCCCACACAGCATGCCGAACAGTTTTATTGCTAGTGGATATGATTTGGTCATATTTATACTCGCCATTATTTCCTTCAACCCCAAATCGAGATCAGGAGTCACAGCACTGAAAGCCAATGAAGAATATAGTAATGCGGGGGGCGCCTGGGTGGCTCAGACGGTTAAGCATCTGCCGTCTGCTTGAGTCATGATCCCAGGGTCCTGGGGAGGAGCTCCACGTGGAGCTCAGGTCAAGCCCCTGTCCAGCCCCGGTCGGTGGGGAGTCAGCTTTGCCCTCTGCCCTTTCCCCTACTCATACTTTCTCTCTCTCTCAAATAAATAAATAAAAATCTTAAAAAAACAAAAATTAAAAAAAAGAATGTAGTAACATTGAGATAGGTATTCAGGAGCAAATTGTTTCACTCACATGAGAACGCCCTTCCTGATTGTCCCCAGCTGCCAACACGGACCCAGTGCACTTTTCCCCAGCTGTATCATTTTTCTCAAAGGAGTTTTCAATGAATGAGAATCTCTTCTTTAGAGGAATACGCGATTTCAGTAGGAGGTGCAACAAACATATCAAATACTTCTTCATAGATGGACAGCACAGATGCCCAGTGTGGATTAATGCTCAGGAAATCAGTAGCTGCATCCAACTGAAAAGCACGCACACACACACACACACACACACACACACACACACACACACACAGCATGAATGTGTGATAGCACTTCTGTATGATATGTCACTGTCATTAGGTGGCATCCAGTGGTTCTTTGATAAAGGAATTATGTGTAATAGCTCATTCTGTTTTCTCTCAAGCACTGGAGTTTTGTATCTCCAGAAGCTTGATAAACCTCTTAGCTAAAGCATGCCCTGGGTCTAATTTGTAATGAGGAGTAAAATGGTCAATAATGTCTTAGTAATATTGGTCTCTGCTTTGAGTGACACAATAGATTATTTCTCCCTCGAGAGGCGTTGTTTCAGGCTTGTGTTGGAAAAACTTCACTAGTCTACTATAGAGATCACTCTTCTTTATTTGAAAATTATGGGAAAGTTCTGCTGGCTTCATATCACTGTTGGACAAAATTTCAAAACAGTGTTTCAAGGAATAGGGAAATATCAATGAATTATTAGTCAAATAAAATTCAATTTAATTTTCTCATCACCGTATACTTCCTTTTTGCATTTTCTTCTTAGGCTGCATGTAGGAAACGATCTCATTTGCAGGTCCCCTTGAAGCAGAGCATATAAATCCACATTCTATATTTTGTACTGAGTTTCTGATCACCATTCTTATGTTGTAGAAATTACATATGCAAAATACATAATTTATATATTATATAAAAACACAGTAACATTTTTATGAATTCTTATATTTATGGTACATTTTTATCATTTTTCACTTCAGAAAGCCACTTTGAACCTCTTTTCCATTTCTATCAGTTAAATAATAAAATGAATAGTAATGTTAGATATGAACTCATTCCCCTGATAAAGCATAGTTCAAGTTTTAAGAATGAATTGGTGATTAAGACTATAGCAGCATCGGGGCTCCTGGGTGGCTCAGTGGGTTAAAACCTCTGCCTTCGGCTCTGGTCATGATCCCAGGGTCCTAGGATCCAGCCC
>JAPYYM010001868.1:0-12953 GCA_028534135.1 Potos flavus
AGCAGGCTCCCCGCTGAGCAGGGAGCCCGATGCGGGGCTTGATCCCAGGACCCTGAGATCATGACCTGAGCCGAAGGCAGAGGCTTAACCCACTGAGCCACCCAGGCACCCCTGTGATACCTTTTTGAAAGAAGAACTTATCTTTATAAGTTAGGGGTGACATATCAAATATATTAAAATATAGGATTAAAAATATGCAAAGAAAAAAGGCAAAGGAAGCACACCCTGATTTTGAGATGTTTCAATCAGGGCTTCCCAGCCATGCCACTATGAACATTTTGGACCAAATGACTATTTGTTGAGGGCTGTCTTGTGCATTGTTAAAATTTCTAGCAGCATCTGTGAACTCTACCCACTAGATGCTATGAGCACCCCCATCCTCAAATTCTGACAACTGAAAATATCTGCACACATCATCTAATGTCCTCTGTGAGAAAAAACTGCCCTGGGTTCCTTAACAGTGGTCTAAGGAGAAGAACTATAGACAATTATTTTTATTTTCTAAAATTTATTTATTTTTAAAGATTTTATTTATTTATTTGACAGAGAGAGAGAGAGAGAGAGGACAAGCATGAGCAGGGGGAGGGGCAGGGGAGAAGCAGACTACCCGCTGAGCAGGGAGCCCAACGCAGGACTTGATCCCAGGTCCCTGGGATCATGACCCGAGCCGAAGGCAGACGCTTAACCTACTGCGCCACCCGGGCGCCCCTATTTTTATTTTTACTCTTTGTTTTTCCAAGTTTTTGAATAGGCACACACGTATAAATCAGAACACTAACAAAAATACTGACATAATAAGAATATATTCATCTGCAAGGGGAGAACTCTTGATGGCTATGAAGAAACAGACGATTTATATCAGAAAATAAATTACTGTGGAACAGAGAGGTAGTGATCTTTCTTTGATTAAGGTGGAGTCCTCAAGCTAAAAGTGAACCTCACTAAAAAAGCCAGGACTTTTAAAACTCAGGAGTCCATCACACACACATTTGATAAAATACAAACCAGAAGAATCTCAAAAATAACGTCAGCCTTCCTAAAACCTTCTCCGAATGGAAAACTATAGTACCGAAGAGGGATTCAAGCCCACTGCAGCCATCTTAAAAGAACTAATACTCGCAGAAACAGAATGCTAGCTCGGGGTGTTAAGTTTTTATCAGGAAAAAAAGCATCCACATTTTCACGGAAGTGTGAATGTGAAGAAAAAGCAGGATATGGCTTTGTGTCCATATACAGGAAATGACATCAGTGACCACTTGTTTCTAGAAGGTGCTTTGAGCTGGCTTTCCAGAAATGAGTTCAAGTCTGTGTGACAATAACCCCACATCTCCACCGCCCCCTTTCTAGAAACACTATGCAGCCATGAGCCTGCCAGCAAGCCCAGACAGCTCTACCGGAGGACTGGCCCTAACAGGCACCTTGTTAACCCGGGGCTCTAGGTTAGGGTACTAAACCTAACTTTATGACTCTTGAGAAGTCGGGGTTTTTAAAAACATTTAATCATTTTAAATTATATTATTTTTATATTTTATTATATTTAATAATATTTAACAAAAAAATTTAATCAATATTTAATAATTCGCAGTTTTAAAATTCCCCAAGTTTTAGGTTTTAAGCCTGATCAAGCTTTGGGTCCCCAGTGCACTGCAGCGCATATTTCCAATCCATTCCCTTTGTCCACACAGATTCCTTTCCATGAAACCATGGACACTTTTGAGGTTCCAAGAACTTTTCAAATTGCCATTACGGACCTTACGTCCACTGACCTATATTACCCCTGAAAGCTCATTATCCATTGCTCTGTAGGTCAGGCTAGAAGCTGCCAGGCTTACCCACCCAAAGGCAGCAAGAATGCATTATCTGAATTTTTGAAATACTGGTTTAATTTATTTCACCAAAAGGAAAGGGTATGGCTTTCTTTAAAGAATTAATATATATGGCTACTTTCAAAAATTTTTAAAGTTGCTCTGTACTAAGAGTTATTTTAAATGAAGTCCATGTCATTTTGAGATCATGGGAAGCAAGCAAATCACAGAGAAAAAGAAAACACATTTGATAATAAGTACCAGAATTCCCTATAATGACAATACAAATCTTTAAAATATATGTGAAGAAATACCATATACTCTGCTAAGTATTTACAGCTTTCGTAGTTTTTTTCAGCTTAGCACAAAAAAGTCTTAAAGAATTATCACAAAGCCTAAGAATCTATAGGTTACTGTCAACGAAAATGAAATTTAGGAAACAGACTTGTGAAATTTTTCTTCTTCTTGTTCTATTATTTCACCAATTATGATGACAAACTTGTCTGCCACATTCTGGTTAGGGTTTTCCTGTATGAACAACCAACCCCTGAAAGAGGGTTCCAGGATTTCTAAGCAGGCACCACAGAAACGTATGCGCAAGAGAATCTGAAAACACTCGCTAGCAATGATGGATTTCAGTTATTAACAGATCAAAAAGAGATGGATGGTGGTTTGCTTTTCTTAATCTACATCATCATCTAGATCTATTTAAAGATATGTGGTGCACTAACACACTTGGTTAAGGTTTCGATAAAATCAGTAAAAATAATCTGCCCCCGTTACATTGAGTTGGTATCGATCAATAAAATCACTTGGACAAGGGAAGTACTGTTAAGTACTGACAATCCCAGCCATTAATATTATTTAACACACCGTTCACAATCTTTAACGAGAACAAAGAACAGTATGTCTCATGTTATAAGTAGGACCTTCATAGATACTGTTACTTCTATAGGCTTTTCCAGGGATTTTGTGAAGTTCCAACTGTATATCCCTCTTTCACGAGTGTATCCCCCCCACACCCCAATACATAAGATCTTGTTCTTTACTTCAGTTGTATTTGAAAGGAACACCTTTGTAAGGAGCAAAACTGCCATTATACCACTTCTTAGTTTGTGAATGAAACTCAAAACTCTTAAGGACCTAAGCTGTAGGATGTGGGGTAGCCGTGGGCATAGCATAGGGCTACCCTGCTACACTCCGACGTTACACACCTTCATCAATGACATTACTCTGCTGTCACAGGTGGATGAAAAGAGAAATTTTCAATTACTCCTCAGAGCTGGATGGCTAGGAAGAGATACATGTGAATGACTTAAAAGCACCAAAGTGGGGGTGCCTGGGTGGCTCAGTCGGTTAAGCATCTGCCTTCCGCTCAGGTCATGATTCAGCCCTGGGATCGAGCCCCATCAGGTTCCCTGCTCGGCAGGAAGTCTCCTTCTCCTTCTCCCCTGTTCCTTCCCCCCGCTCATGCTCTCTCTGTCACTCACTCTCTATCAAATAAATAAATAAAATCTTAAAAAAAAAAAAAAAAAGCACCAAAGTGGAAGGTGGGGAATAAGAAAGGACGAAAATATTTTACAGAAGAAAATTTTCGCCTTTGTAAATATCGATGATGATATAAAGGAGAATAATGATGAGAAAACTGCTTTACGAAGTAAAACGGACTTAATGATCATGCTAAGATCTTAAACAGAAACCTGAAACGTCACCTTCCCAGTTCTGACCACTGACAATCCCGGTAGGTTATGATTTGTAGTGCTTTGCAATTTTGCTGAGATAAAGCAAGAGGGAGCCCCTCTCTGGTAAGTGACCCTTGAAAACATGAGACCTAAAACTCAGTTCAGTTTCACTTACTCTGTTGGTCTCGGCTCAGTTCTGCCTCTCCTACGCTTCTCGCAGAGTGATTAAAACATTATAACACACTTTAGCTTTCTTACTGTGTTGCCGAAGTACTCATCATCTTTCAATGTCTGGAAACATCATTTTTTTTTTTTTAAGATTTTATTTATTTATTTGACAGAGAGAGAGCATGAGCAGGGGGGAGGACAAGGGGAGAGGGAGGAACAGGCTCCCTGCTGAGCAGAGACCCCCCCACCCCCACCCCACCCCCCCATGCGGGACTCAATCCCAGGTCCCTGGGATCATGACCTGAACCGAAGGCAGACGCTCAACTGACTGAGCCACCGAGGTGTCCTGGAGACATTATCTTTGAAGTTACTTGCAAAGTTTTCAATGAGCACAGTTAAATAGTCAAATTTTAATTTTCTACTCAAAATAGTAAAGAAAAATAAATCGACAGAGGCAAGTGTTTTCCAACCGTTAGAAGACTCAGACGACAACAGAGACAGGAATACTCGAGACCACCACGGTCCCTAAGAAGTACACTAGAAACCACATATATACTTTGTAATAATTTTAAATGTATATTTAACATTTAAATTTTCTAGTAGCCACAAGAAAAAAGTAAAAAGAAACAAGTAAATATATTTTGTTTCACCCAATAAATACAAAATATTACTTCAAATACGACTTCAAAATATGACTTCAAAAATGAAAACATTGAGATATTTTACATTCTTTTTTGTACTAAGTTTTTGGAGGCTGTGTATATTGTGTAGAACACCTTGATTCAGACCAGCCACATTTCAAATGTTCAAATGTTCATTAGCCACATGTGACTAGTGGCTTCCATAATATATAGCAAAATTCGTTGCATAGGTAAAATCACAGATCATGAGACTTCAGATGCTGTCACAGATGAATTTCCTCACACTTAGGGATCAATGATGAAAAAGGAAATCCAGTATTCTCTTGGAGCTATTCATTCAAAAGGAAGAACCTTACCCATACATTATTTTGCATCAAGACCCGGACCACTTCATTTTGCTAAAAGAATGTGGAACTCTACTTTTTCACTTTTTGTAATGTTTGTGCACCAAGATTTATTTAATGAATGCTTTATTTTATTTGACAAAAGCATATTACAAATGTGGATGGAAGGAAACAGCAGTGAAGAAACTTAAAAAAAAATGGTTTAGTCATTCTAGTTGTGACTGTAAGTTGAAAAAGGAAACTATTTTACAATAATGCAGCAAAGATATGCCACTGTTTCTTCAACAAATCTACTAACCATCAAAGTTTCCAAAGATATGGATTTCAACAATGCATAACTAAGAAAAAGAACCAAAAGAAATGATAAGCTGGAACCTATTTATACTTTGTATTTTATATGTTTATATATATTTAGACTTTATGTATATATTTATACTTTATATTTTGTATATTTATATATAGTTATACCTTATATTTTATATAGTTATACTTTATATTTTATATTTATTTATATTTATAAGTATATAAATATAAATATAAATGTATATGTATAAATTAGAGATATACGTGAAATCTGGAAGATTTTACAGTGCTTACAAAATGATTTATATTTCAGGTTCATGTTTAACAGTTCATGACCCATTCATCAGTAAAGCACACGGTTCAAAGCATGCTGCTGCCCATTTAAAAAAGAGGGGAAAAAAAGAAAAAGACTTTGAGTTTGCTATGTTGAAATCCCAATCAAAATTCTAGTGAAGTTGCCTTTCACTTTTCTCTTTATTTGAATTTCTGTAAATTATTCATAAAAAAATCTTAAAATTATAAAAACATTAAAAATGGCCCACTGGATTCAAATCACAAAAGGTGATTACCATTTTTTCTCAGGAAAAACTGAGAGTTAATGGGCTCAAAAAGCTCAAACAGACACCCACACAAACATCCAGGCAGATTGGGGCGGGAGGGGGGAAGAAAAGCAAAGAGAATTTCTCAAACAAAAAATGGGTAATATTAAAACTTAAAAGTCAAAGGACAGACTTCTAGTTCTATTAAGATGGAAAAGATACACTTTTCCCTTTCCTCCTGCCAAATACAACTCACATATTATACTGGGCATTGTATCTAAGGTTGAGGGAAGGAATGAAATCTGCTAGCACCTAAGGAATGACACAGTGGTGAGTTTTCCTCTTTCCTGGGTTTTCCTTTTGCCTCATGCATCTCGACTTGGGGCAGAAAAAGCCGGAAGCCAGGAAATACCAAGAGAGCCAGACAAATCAAGTCCCAGTAAGACCGTGTTTCCTCTAGCAAAAAGACCGGAAAAGAGACAGCCTAGCAAGACAGAAAACTTTAAGACACTGACCACTCTACTCAACCCAAGAACCACAGAAAAGACTGTTGGTCCACTTCCACTCAAGCCAGAGGGTGCTGGGGTGGCTCTGTCAGAAGCCAACGCCCAGTGGGAAGCCTAGATTTCCACCCTCACGAAGCTGCAATGAGGTCCTCAATGCCAGGGTACTATCGAAGATGCCAAGGAGCCAAGAAGCCAAGATTCTCATCCCCCGCCGAAGCCAGTCAAGTGCTCTATGCACGGGTCAGTGGAGACACAGTGCGGAGCTGGAACTCCTATCCTCTTAGCAGTCATGACGGACACCCCTCCCAGCCCACAGGTGAACGAAGGCCAAGCGGGGAATCTGGTCTTCCACCTTCACCTGGCAGAAAGAAGGCAGTGTCCTCCATACCCCACCTTCCCTGGACCGAGCGGTGTCAGAGAAGGCCAGCTAACACAGGAGGCTTAAATATGTTTTTTTAAGATTTTATGTTTTTATTTGTCAGAGAGAGAAGGAGAGAGCACAAGCAGGGGGAGGGGCAGAGGAAGAGGGAGAAGCAGGTTCCCCGATGAGCAGGGGGCCCGATGCGGGGCTCGATCCCTGGACCCTGAGATCATAACCTGAACCAAAGACAGATGCTTAATCAACTGAGCCACCCCGGAGCCCCAAGACAGGAGGTTTAAATAAGAACCAGAGTTCATAACATAATGTAAAAATGTCCAGGAATCAAGTGAAACCATTCATCATATCAAAACCAGGAAGATCTCAAACTGAACGAAAAAGACAATCAATAGACACCAACACTGAGAAGACAAAGATGTTAGAACTATCTGATAGTGACTGTAGAGAAGCTATGATAACAATGTTTCAGTGTGTAATTATGAACACGTCTGAAACAAAAGAAACAATATGAAAACTCAACAAAGAAATATAAAGGGTCAGCAAAGAAATAAAAGGTATAAAGAAGAATCAGTGGGAATTTTAGATCTGAAAAATACAGTTCCCAAAATAAAAAGCTTGGTGGACCAGGTTCAATAGCAGGATAGAAGGCATGGAGGAAAAAGACAGTGAATGGAAAAACGGAAAAACAGCAGTGACCTTATCTGACCCATGGAGAGAAAAAAGTCTGAAACAAAACCATGGAGAAGACCCAGGTCTCTGTGGGACCGGAGCAAAACACCATATATTTCTATTATCACAGTCCTGGAAGGAGAGGAGAAAGCTGGAAGGAGAAGAGAAAGAAGAGAACTCCAAACAAGAAAAACCCAAAGCAATACACACTGAGACACATCATAATTAAGATTCTAATGACAAAGACAAAATCTTGAAAACAGATATCTTAAAACAGCATCTTACATAGACAGGGAAAACAATAATATGACCGTGGATTTTTTTTTTTTATTAAAAGGCATAGAAGCCTGGGGCGCCTGGGTGGCTCAGTGGGTTAAAGCCTCTGCCTTCGGCTCAGGTCATGATCTCGGGGTCCTGGGATTGAGCCCCACATCGGGCTCTCTGCTCAGCGGGGAGCCTGCTTCCTGCCCCTCTCTGCCTGCCTCTCTGCCTACTTGTGATCTCTCTCTCTGCCAAATAAATAAATAAAATCTTAAAAAAAAAAAAAAAAAAAAAAAAGGCACAAGCCAGAAGGGAGCAGCACAATATTTTCCAAGTGCTAAAAAAAAGGCTATCAATCTAGCATCCCGTATCTAGAGTGAACAGACTTGAAACATCCCAAGGTCCTTGTCATGTTCAGGAGGAGACTAAAGAAGGCAGGTAACCATGACAAGAACAGATATAAACTAACAGAGGAGAGAAAATGGAAAGAGAAAAAGAGGAGGGAAAAATCTGCCACCAATCCAGAAGCAGGCAAGAAAAGCAAAACTCAGTAAGAGAGGGGCCAAGAAAAAGTGGAGATGGTCAACCTAAGCTCTATCACAGGAACAATCACAGAAATGTATAAGTGGGACATTTTAAAACACCTTTCTTCTTAGGGATCAGCAAGCCAAGTCTGATTGATTGGCATGCTGAACAAACTTCATCCCGTTATATATAGCTCGCTGCCTCAAGAATTAGCGAGGACACATTGCCAAGCCCATAGCGTCAATTTTAATAAATGCTCATGTACTACTGGCCGAGTTAAAAAAATAATACTCTGGTCCACCGCAGACTCTTGGCCCTATGGAGCAGTATACTGTCTTGCATGATTTTAAAAACACACGAGGGGCAGGCTAGCTAGGTAATCGGGTCTTCTGAAGACAGCAGCCTGCATGTACTAGATAACAAACCCCACACCAGCTGGGCAAATGTCTTCTTCCAGTGAATTTTAAGGCTTTTTTTTTTTATTTTTTAGCTTAGATTATCCTTAATCACGATTTCTATGAGCCACTTCATTCTACCTCCCAAAATTTCCTGTATATATATATATATTTTTTAAAGATTTTATTTATTTATTTTAGAGAGGAGCATGAGCAGGGGAGGAGGGGGAGGGGGGAAGCAGACTCCCCACTGAGCAGGGAGCCCCAACATGGAGCTCGATCCCAGAACCTAAGCCGAAGTCAGATGCCTAACTGACTGAACCACCCAGCAGCCCCTCGCTGTCTATTCAACTGTGGTTCCCTCCTTATACATAAGAGGAAAACATAAGCCTCTGCTGTTCTCCGGGAAGTGACCTACAATGTGGGTCCCTTTCTCAGAAACATAAATCTCCTAGTATCGGAACAGATGCAACAAGGGCTGAATGCAAACTTCCCACGGACGACGGCTGTCTAAAAACCAAGCCAGTTTGCAATTTCACGCCGCTACCGAAGAACAGAGAGGGACCTGCCCATGAAGCCAGCCTCAGGTAAGGAAATGGAGCCACAACCTTGTAAATGAACCTCAACTTTGCCCACCATTTGTTTTTCTTTTCTGGAAGAGTATGGGTGGATCTTCATCTGACACACTGAAATTTTGCCACTATGTCTAAGCCTTGGTGGGTGTCCATCATTCTTGATGCTCTGTCCTTGGGGTACCCCGTCTCTGTAAAAGGCTCCCAGCCCCCAGCTTGGGGAAATGGTCAACTACTTTTCCTTTGATTATTCCCTCCTCTACTTTGGTAGTTTCCCCTCTTTTTTCTTTCTAGGATTCCAAGATGTTAGACCTGGATAGATCCTGAGTGTGTCTTGTCTTTTTTTTTTTTCCCCAAATACTTTTATTTTACTTTTTCAGTGTTACAAGATTCATTGTTTATGTACCACACCCAGTGCTCCATGCAATACGTGCCCTCCTCAATACCCACCACCAGGCTCGTCCATCCCCCCACCCCCGCCCCTCCAAAACTCTCAGTCCCTTGTTCTGAGTTCACAGTGTCTTGTCTTTTGATGGAGAGTTTTTGTATCTGTACTTTAGGGAATGGTTTCCCAAATGAAGAGCAGCTACTTAATAGTTCCAGTGGGAGGACACAACAAATCCTACAAACTCCTCTGTGTTCCGACCACTCGACTTATAGTTTCCTAGTGTCATCTTTTGAATGTAATGCTCTGGGGCAGCTCTCTAGATTTATTAAACCAATTTTTGGGACATCTTTTGTGTTGTGAATTCTCTCTATCCTGGCAAGCCAGTGTTTCAGTTCATCTTGGTCTTTTTGTTCTTCAAAGGCCTGGAGATCCCTGGTTATCAGATCTCACTGAAGAAAGCAGTGTGGTGGGGCGTGCGTGGTTTTCTCTGTGGCTCTGTCAGACCTCCTTCCGCGTGGAAAGACCGTGTGGGCGGAGCGTGCAATGTGGTCAGCTCTCCTCTGGGCTTGGTTGGTGGGGAGGGGGTTGTGAACTCGGGGCCCTACTATCTACATGAGAAACCATAGCTCTCCACGGTCATTCTATTTAATGTCTTGGGGTATTGTTTTGTTTTGAAGAGAAAAGTCTTTAAAAATATTTTTGGCCCAGTCGCAAACAGCAGGCTGCCTATATTCTATAAAGAACAAGTGGCCGGGACATCTGTCCCATGTGTGCACTCTGAATGGCCCGACTGGTTCTTAGGTTTCACCTGCCGACTCTGGATCCAGAAATTCTCCAGCAGAGCTGAGGGCAGGCCGCCTCTTGCCTCTACCGCAGGCTCCGGGGCTGCTGCTTCCTGCTCTCTGATGTATCCATTCATGCACTAGCAGAACATTCCATCTTCTCAAAAGTTGTTAAAAATTTTTCTTCCTGGGAGGCGCCTGGGTGGCTCAGTGGGTTAAGCCTCTGCCTTTAGCTCAGGTCATGATCTCAGGGTCCTGGGATCGAGCCCCGCATCGGGCTCTCTGCTCAGCAGGGAGCCTGCCTCCCCCTCTGCCTCTGCCTGCCTCTCTGCCTACTTGTGATCTCTCTCCTCTCTGTCAAAAAAATAAATAAAATCTTTAAAAAAAATTATTTTTTCTTCCTCTGATGATCCCCTTTTCCCCCTGCCTATCCATGTGTGGACCTGTGGAGGTTCATTCCTTGTGGAGGTTTTGTACTTTTATTTCAGAGGGGTCTCAAGAAAAACAGGAAGTCATCTCAAAGCAGGATGTATTCTGGGGTGGCTCAGCTGGTTAAGAATCTGCCTTAGGTCATGATCCCAGAGTCCTGGGATGGAGCCCTGCAACGGGCTCCTTGCTCAGCAGGGAGCCTGCTTCTCTCTCTCTCCCTCTGCCTGCCACTCCCCCTGCTTGTGCTCTCTCTCTCCGTCAAATAAATAAAATCTTAAAAAAAACCAGGATGTATCCTATAAACCATGTCTGAGGGTCAAATCAGTTTGGGACCCCCCATGTAATATATTCTCCTTATGATGTGGGTTTCTCGGGCGCCTGGGTGGCTCGGTTGGTTAAGCAATTGCCTTCAGCTCAGGTCATGATCCTGGAGTCCTGAGATGGAGTCCCACATCAGGCTCTCTGCTCAGCAGGGGGTCTGCTTCTCCCTCTGACCCTCCACTTCTCGTGCTTTCTCTCTCTCTCTCGAATAAATAAATAAAATCTTAAAAAAAAAAAAAAGATATGGGTTTCTCTGCAGATGACTTAACACGGAAAACAGATGTATGCTGACAGTTTTCATAGCATTCTACATATTCAAGTTACAGATTTAAAGAATAACCAATCAAAATAAAAACAAAACAAAAAACAAAAAAAATCACTAATCCATCAATCTGTCAAGGGAGTTGAGAGGTAGTCAATTAAATTGTGACCACCTATGATTATAAGGTCTTTTCTTTCATGATTATCAATATATCCTTAAGTAAAACTACATCAAGGCTGAGACATTGGAAAATGCACAATGCAGAATGAAAAGAGCCTCCACGGAATTAAAAAACTAAAATTTCAGTCCCGGTCTTTAAGTGATGAACTCCAGGGAGTGAGGCAGGCTTCGTAACCACACCAGGGCTCATTTTCTCCATCGCTAAAGTAAAAGAGCAGCACGGGCAACCTTAGGGATGCTGTCGCACTCCCCACGGTCCCGAAGGTATTAGTTCATCTTTGGACAAGGGGCACAGTTGTTTTCTGTGGCCCTCTCGAGTGCTCATGTGCCTGTGCTATCGGTGGGAAACTGAGGCCAGAAGGATAATCAGGAGCATAACTGAGGGGCAGGAGGGGGGCTGGACCGGAAAACGCACTAACGTCACCGAGAGCTTTAGGTGCTACAGCTGTGGGTGTGAACACCTTCTCAGGCTTACGGGCCAGAAGACGGCCACCCTGTCCAGCGCCCGCCCAGACCGTCTCACTCCTACAGAGACTTGAACATCAAAAGGTATCCATAACTGACAGGCGACCCAGGGTTTTGATTGCATTTGACGCTGCTGAAGCATTCCCACTCGTCTTTGCGACTTCCATCTAACTCCCACCGCCCTCGAACAGAATCAGGTAGAGAAGGGAGAAGGGAGAGTTCCCTGGACGTCCTTGGGGACGTAAGCGACAAGAAAATGAGTATTAAATGCACGACAGGAAGCAAGCCCTCTCAGTCCCTAACCACATCTTTCAAGCCCTATTTCTGAGAATAGAAAATTCTAAGCTCAATTTGAGAGTCACTGTAAACTCCTCTCTGTGCCAGATGATTTTATCTCCATATTTACCTCCAAAGTACAAACAGCTTAAACTGTTTACACTAAGGAGTAATGGAAGTCATGTGTCAAATACAACGGGGGAGGGGAAGGAGGAGAACACGCTTCACAATGAAAGCCTGAAGATATACAGTATCTGTGGAAAATGTGGCCTATGAGAATGCATTGTTTACCTATTTCCTTTAATTACAGAGAACATGAATTCCTACCCTTCGCATACAATGTCTAAAGTCTCGGTTTTTGGGTTTGGTTTTGCCCGACAGTGTTGCCAGGAGCTCTGGAAGTCTCACAGCCCCGTATCTATAGCCTCAAGGAACGCAGTCACACACACGTTTCTGTCATCCGTGGCCCCCGTCTCCTTTCATCTCCCGCCTCCGGAGAGAGGCAGGGAGGCGTCTGTCCACAGCACCCAAAGCAGAACAAGAACAGCACAGAGAGCCCTCCCCAGATGCTCGCCAGGCCTTTAGCACATCAGCTTTCCTCGCTGAACGCTGTCAAGTCAGGAAAGCGAGACAAGGCCACCAAGAGACTCCTGGCATCTCTGTACAGGGAGAGAGTCGTCTGAGTTTATCACCAAGTACAAGCCTGCGGGGACAGCTTCTCCGCAACTTGTAACCAAGAGCGATTCAGGCACGACCACCCAGAAAAAGTCTGTCCCACGCACCGTGTGCTGGCTTCCCAGAACCGCCAGCGACCGGTCTACACAGCATCTATCCTGACCGCCTAAAGGGGTCACGAGGTATTATTCATGGAAAGCACAGTACGAGCTGCTGTTTCTTCGAGGGCACATGTCTCAGAGGGAGAGATCATCGTGGCTAAGCCGTAACCCTTGGGTGAGGTCCAGCTCCTCTCTTGCTCATCCTCTCGGCCACACTCACTGGGTCGTTCCCACACATCTCTTTCAGGGGATCAGTGTGCTGGCTGAGCACCCGGCCTGAGCCAT
>JAPYYM010001869.1:0-12950 GCA_028534135.1 Potos flavus
CCCAGTCGTGGTGGACACAGTGGCCCACGGGAGGCCAGAGGCCTGGTAGTCAGAGGGAGGAGACAGCGCTGGGGGGTGTGAAGCCACCGGGACACCCCGGCATCGGCGACGGCCCTGGGCCGTGCCGCCTGTGCCGCCATCTGTATTTATCTCAGAGCCATGAGCTCCCCGAAGGCCCAGAGAGGCATCCGGCTCAGCCCTCCACCCGCCGGGAAGTCATGGCACCCACAGGCACCCAGTGCTCAAAATGGAAGAACAGCGTCCCCATCGAGCTTCCCACCTGCTCCACCTCCACACTGTCACTGACCGCCGCCCCCCCTCCACGCCGTCCCCCTGCTGCAGGCTTTCTCCAGGGACGGCAGCCCCACCTGCACCGGGGCTCCCAGCCCTGGTCCCATCAGTCCTCCTCCAATCAGCACCAGAGACATGATGCACTCTCATCTCATCATCATGATGGGCGGGAACCACTTAGGAACCTTCCCACGGCCCCTGGCGCCTAGAGTGACATCCACTCCCGATGGTGGCCCACGAGGTCCCTGTGTTCTCGATCCTGCCCCTTCCTCACCATTCCCCACAACACTGAAAACTCCCTGCTGCGGGCACCGGCCCCTCTGCTCCCGCCCCTCTCGGCTCGGCCGGGGACTCCTCTTCCTGCAGGGGTCTTCTCTGACCACCGGAGTGAAACTCGGGGCTCCCTGGACCGTTGTCTCTTCTGCCCTTGCTTGCTTGTTTTGTTACTCCTATTTTAATGTGATCCCAGACTCACAGAGAAGTTCCAAGAATATGACAAATCACGCCTGCCTCCCCTTCGTGTAGATTCCCTTCACCCCATTGGCTTGATTGCTAATAAATACCCTAGTATGTGTTCTCTAAGCCAGGGACGTCCTCCTCCGTGTCCCAGTTCAAACGTCAGGATCAGGATGGTAACGCTGAACCGATGCCACCATGAACTCTGCAGACCTTACCCAGATTTTGCTAACTATCCCTAGAATGTACTTTTTGTGAAGGAGGTTCCCAGATCAGCCTCAGAAGTCTGCTGTCTCCACGCGAGTTGCCTTTAATTGGTTCGCATGCTTCATGACTTGGGCATTGCTGGACTACAGGCTGGTGACCGTGGATGGCCTCTGGGTTTGGGTCTGATGTCTCCCCGTGAACAGACCCAGGACATGCGGGGGATGCAACAGGATGCCCTGTCCTCTCGGGCCGTGTGTCCGCAGGCTCGCAGCCTCCTCGTGCCCCATTACCGGCTTCGCCACCCTCCCCACGCGTCAACCCACCTTTACTTCCCCCTCGGTAATCATTAACAATCTTTAGGAAGACGTTTTGAGCTCGTCTGTCTGTCCGTCTATCCTACCGCTCCTTAACTTTTACCGACTGGATCTGGCCCCTGTGGACGCTCCTCGCCCAGATCAGCCGTCATCAGTGCGGCTTGTCCTGTGGTGCGTCTCTGGCTCCCTCGCTCGTGCCTCACGCGCCGGCCGCCGTGCGGCTGTGAGGGGCTCCCGCCAGCTCCCGGCTTACTTGATTCCACAGGCTACAATCTGCACTGTGGTATTTATTTCTGATTCTCAGATGTTCCAGATTGAGCCAGGAGAGCCCGTCAGGCTGGGTCCTGTGTCCCTCTGCCACGTCCCCATCGTGGCTGGGCACCCCGTCTACACTGCTGTTCTTTCCCTAACCGGCTTCTCACTTGCTTGGTTGAATTCTGAGGCTTACTCGTGGGTCTATCTCCTCACTAACTGAACCGTGTCTCATTGTCAGCTTTGTTACTGCTGCGTCTTCAGCTCTAGGACGTTTCTGGTGCAGAGCCAGCATCCAGCTAGAGACAAGTCTCAGAGGCGTCGGGAAGTGGTGGGCTCGAGGGAGCAGGTGTTGCGAGGAACCTTCGCGGCCCTGCCCACAGCTCCTGGCGACTTTGACGGGCAGCTCCTGCGTCCATGGCTCTCCCTGGCCACACGCACAGTGTGGTCAACCCCAGCCAGTGATGGGCGGGCCCTGATGGGAGAACGCCCACGTCCTCCTTCCTGGCAGTGGCTTCTACGTGGTCCCACAGGGGGGCCCCTGAGGGGCTGAGTGGCAGTTGCCCAAGTCCTTGACCCCCTAACGTACCCTTTTTTTTGGTTTTCCTCCTTACGCTGCTGCCTCTCCTCAGGTCTCCCCACATTGTCCCCTAAATAAGTTCTGTGCACCCCATTCTGGCAGGATCTACTTTTAGGGCTCTCTAAGCTAAGATAGGAACCTCATCTTAGGACGAGCCCCCCTCCCCCGCTGCTGCAGAGACCGGTTAGAAGCAAACTAAACACAGGAGCTCAGTAACATTCTTTGGAGGTTCAGCTTTCAAACGGGGAAGACGGCAAAGTGCAGAGCAAGCATTTCCCCAGCAAAGCCCGTGCTCCCATTCAGACGATCTTGCCGCATGGGGAGTGAATGCATCCCCTCCACGCTGCGATGTCAGGGCCGCCGGGAATGATGAGAAGCCCTCTTATCAGGATCTCTGACACCCGGGCTCATGCCTCCGTGCCCACGCAAGTTCTGCCTTGGGGCAGCGTGCTGGCTGCAGTTGTATCCCCCCTCATGCATGCATGTCATTAGAAAACAGCCTCCTAATCCCTTGGGACTCCGTGAAATTCCTGTCTTGCTTACTTATTTGGGATCTGTCTTGAATCTGTTAAGTAAGCTATTCTGACACTTGTTCAAGATGTCAAGAAAGACTTTACTGAAGGGGAACCACCACAGCGGGCCTTTGCAGTGGGGAGAGAAGGGGCTCACATCTCCCCAAATGCCAGGACAAGCGGGCCCTTGCGGCCAACGAGCAGGGCCAAGCTGCCTGGACCTGGAAGGCTGAGTTCTGATCCGATGGCTCTGAAAAGCCAAGCATGGAAGCCCGATGACTCTCCTCCCCAAAGTGGATGCAGGCACGCCCTCATGGATCACAGACAGGGAGCCTCGGGGTCCCTGATGCTCTGAACATCACTGCCTCGGGTGCAGCTCATCTTCACAGACACACGGGCCCTCACGGGGTCCAGACGCTGCTTCCATCCCCAGCCGCAGCCCCTTCGTGCTCCCCCATCTTCAGCCTACCCTCATCGCCTGACCCCAGCCGGAAAGCCCTTCCTGTCGTCTGGGTCAAGGGGGTGCTGTCCTCTGCGACCCTTGGTCCCTTCTGCTCCTCCACATCATAGGGCTCGTCACTATCTGCCTCTTCTCCGATGGGAGTGACCTATGGGCAGGGACTGTCCACTTCCTGGCTGGCCCCATCACCGCCCCGGGCTTCGGGGAGACGCTGAGCCCCGCAGAGGACCCAGATGAGATGAGGATTATTCGAGACGATCCATAGAAAAATTGTGAATCCTGCCCAAAGGACAGAGAAGAAGAAACCAGCCCCAGGCTGAAGGATGCTGCCGTGCCACGGGAGTCAGTGTGGGCGAGGAGGACAGAGGCGCCGCCCCCAACGACCGCCGTTACCACGTTCCCTAGAGGGTTCTGAACGCTCCCGAGCTGTGGACGCCCTGGTTCTCACTGATCCCCTTATCCCTTTACCCGAGGTGGGGAACGGTATTAAGCCCCCCGGCAGACAGGAAGCTTGGAGACCACATGTGGCCATGCCAGGACTTGAGTCCCAGTACTCTCTTCCCTTTCAGGACACCAGGGGACTCAGCTGGACTCGCGGGAAGGAAGGGGACTTGCCGGCTGACAGGGAAGGGAGTCTGGTGGGAGAGCCACAGATGGGGGCACGGCCTCACAAGCCATAGCCAGGGCTGGGCCGGGGACATCACGCTTCTGGCGCTGCTGGCAGATCTGACGGAGGATGCTCAGCAGCATAATCGCCTCCGAGACATTCCTTGGTCATTCCAAAGCATTCTTTGAGCACGTACTGTATGCCGGAACTGGGGAGGGACGCCCGGGTGAGCAAGGCCAGTGACTCACGTTACTGCAGAGCTACACTCCCGTGGGGATGACAAAGGAATGAAATTCCTATTGACTGTGACAGTGTTCAGATGGAAACTCAAGTCCTGGCAAAACACAGAAGCAGAGACCCTACTGGGCGGGGCAGGGGACCGATCACGAGCAGGTGGTCAGTACAGGTCTGTCCAAAGAAGTGACATTTTACCCCAGCTGAGGGATGAGAAGGCACTGGTGTGCAATCAGAGGACAATGTCCTGGACAGCCAAAATTGTGTGTACAAAGGTCCTGGGACAGGAAGGTGGTCGATGGATTTAAAAGTTTGAAAGACTGAAGCTGAGACTTACGGGACACAGTACCCAGTAGAGGCCTTGCCCCCTCTCCAGCCCAGGCTTCAGAGGAACGGCTTCGAGCTGTCATGACCTGGTTCGCATTTTCTCACATCCCTCAGGCTGGTTAGAAATCGAGAAGAGCCTGTGGGGTAAATACCTAGTAGTGCAATTGCTGGGTCGTAGGGTAGCTCTATTTTTAACTTTTTGAGGAACCTCCATACTGTTTTCCAGAGTGGCCGTACCAGCTTGCATTCCCACCAACAGTGTAGGAGGGTTCCCCTTTCTCCGCATCTTCGCCAACATTTGTCATTTCCTGTCTTGTTAATTTTTGCCATTCTGACTGGTGTGAGTTGGCATCTCAATGTGGTTTTGATGTGCATTTCCATGATAGCTAATGATGATGAACATATTTTCATGTGTCTGTTGGCCATTCGTATGTCTTCTTTGGAGAAGGGTCTGTTCATGTCTTCTGCCCATTTCTTGACTGGATTATTTGTTGTTTGGGTGTTGAGTTTGAGAAGTTCTTTATAGACCTTGGATATCAGCCCTTTATCTATAGTGTCATTTGCAAATAGCTTCTCCCATTCCGTGGGTTACCTCTTTGTTTTGTTGACTGTTTCCTTTGAGAAAGTTTTATCTTGATGAAGTCTCAAAAGTTCATTTTTGTTTTTGTTTCCCTTGTCTTTGGGGACGTGTCTTGAAAGAAGTAGCTGTGGCCGATGTCAAAGAGGTTACTCCCTATGTTCTCTAGGATTTTGATGGATTCCTGTCTCACACTGAGGTCTTTCATCCATTTAGAGTTTATCTTTGTGTATAGTTTAAGAAATGGTCGAGTTTCATTCTTCTGTATGTAGCTGTCCAATTTTCCCAGCACCATTTATTGAAGAGACTGTCTTTTTTCCATTGGATATTTTTTCCTGCTTTGTCGAAGATTATTTGACCATAGAGTTGAAGGTCCATATCCAGGCTCTCTAATCTGTTCCACTGATCTATGTGTCTGTTTTTGTGCCAGTACCATGCTGTCTTAGTGATCACAACTTTCTAATGTAGCTTGAGGTCAGGCAACCTGATGCCCCCAGCTTTGTTTTTCCTTTTCAGCATTTCCTTGGTGATTCGGGGTCTTTTCTGGTTCTATACAAATGTTAGGATTGCTTGTTCCAGCACTTTGAAAAATGCCATTGGTATTTTGGTCGGGATGGCATTGAAAGTATAGATTGCTCTGGGCAGCACAGACATTTTAACAATGTTTATTCTTCCGATCCATGAGCATGGAATGTTTTTCCATCTTTTTGTGTCTTCTTCAACTTCTTTCATAAGTGTTCTGTAGTTTCTAGAGTATAGATCCTTTACCTCTTTGGTTAGATTTATTCCAAGGTATCTTATGGTTTTTGGTGCTATTATAAATGGAATCAATTCCCTAATTTCTCTTTCTACGGTTACATTGTTGGTATATAGGAAAGATACCGATGTAGTGAAAAGAAGGGCCACGTGCACCCCAATGTTCATAGCAGCAATGTCCATAATCACCAAATTGTGCAAGGAGCCGAGATGCCCTTCGACAGATGAATGGATAAAGAAGATGTGGTCCACATACACAATGGAATATTACTCAGCCGTCAGAAAGGATGAATACTCAACTTATGCATCAGCATGGATGGAACTGGAGGGGATTACGCTAAGTGAAATAAGTCAAGCAGAGAAAGACAATTATCATATGGTTTCACTTATTTGTGGAACCTAAGGAATAGCATGGAGGATATTGGGAGAAGGAAAAGGAGAAGTGAATAGGAAATCGGAGGGGGAGATGAACCATGAGAGACTATGGACTCTGGGAAACAAACTGAGGATTTCAGAGGGAGTGGGGTGGGGGGATGGGTGAGCCTGGTGGTGAGTATTAAGGAGGGCACGGATTGCATGGAGCACTGGGTGTTATACGCAAACTGAATCATGGAACACTACATCAAACACTAATGATGTACTGTACAGCGACTAACATAACATAATAAAAAAATAAAATTAAATAAAATTAAAGGAACTTAAAAAAAGATGTGTAGAAATGTGAGAGACCCATGAAGAACTGTTTTCCAACAATATCCGTTCTTTGTTCCTACACCACCTTGGCTTCTAGACATTTTCCCTAATACCGTGCCACTCTACTGGCCACTCTGATAAACCTAAACAGAGATTAGAACCAAATTCATTCACTTTACCTCATACAAACACATACTTATCGATAGCACTCTAAGCAGCAGTTGAGGCAAACTCAGCACTATTGACCTTGACCATGACCGTCATGTTTCCAGCTGCACAACTCTCATGAGCTCATCAGGTCTACCTTAGAAAACCAGATGGCTTTACTGACCATGAGAGAAATGCAAATCAAAACCACAGTGAGCTATCACCTCACACCCATTAAGATGGCTACTATCAATAAGCCGGGAAATGACAGCACTGATGAGGATGTGGGGAAATTGGAACAACTGTCCACTGATGGTTGGAGTGTAAAATGGTGCTGGTGTTATGGACAACAGTACGGTGGTTCCTTGAAAAATTAAAAATAAATTGCCGTATGATCCAGCAATTCTACCACATGTATGTCCAAAAGAACTGAAAGCAGAATCTGACGAGATATTTGCACACCCACATTTAGAACAGTGTTATCAGAGGAGCCAAGAGGTAGAGACAACTCGAACGCCCACCGACGGAGAAATGGATCAACAAAATGTGGCAGAGACACACAATGGAATATTATTCTGCTTTAAAAAAGGAAGGCAATTCCGTCACACACTACAACACGGATGAACCTTGAGAATAATATGTTACGTGAAATAAGTCAGTCACAAAAGACGAATGCTACATAATTCCACTTCTATAAGGCATTAGAGTACTCAAAGTTATAGAAACAGAAAGTAGAAATGGTAGCGTCCAGGGGCTGGGGCGGGGAGGGAGAACTAGGGAGCTGTTTAATGGGTATAGAGTTTCAGTTTGCAGGATGAAACAGTTTCAAAGGTCTATTGCACAACAGTGTGAATACACCTAACACGAGTGAACTGTACACTTAAAAATTATTACAGTGGTAAAAAAAAGTATGTGTGTGTGTTTTACTGTAATTTAAGAAAGCCTCAAACCAAAAAAAAAAAAAAAAAGAGAGAGAGAGAGAGAGAGAGAGAAATCAAGGAGATCCTGCAGACAGTGAGGAGCTAACTGCAATTGCCGGGGTCTAATTGCTTGGCATCTGGGGCTCAGCATAGTGGATTTACTTACATTGCTGGAAAAAAAGGAACAATTAAGGAGACTTTAGCTCAAGTAAGGTACATGAGAATATCTTCTTGTATCATTACAGGGTTTAACAGTCTTGAAAATGGCAAAAAAAAAAAAAAAAAAAATTGAAACCTACACTTGCTCCCAGCCCATAAGTGAGTTACAGGTCCTAGTGGACCAGCAGCTGAACTCCTGCTCATCCTGAAAGATTGAGCCCCAGGTAGTTCCTGAGTCAGAAGCCCTTGCCCTGCCACATCCACATCCCAGACGGCGTGAATGCCTCACGAATACCGACCGTTTCTGCACCGGGCAGGGGGCCTGCCGTCACAGGGTGGAACGGCATTATTGAGGTGCTGAAATCACAACCCAAGAAGTGGGATATCCAGGGAAAGAAACTGAAGCTTACCCCGTCATATGGATGATTGTAAGAAAAGTAAAGGTTTTTCTTTAAAAAAGTACATAAATTATCAAAATCAACTTGATAATAAGTAGGACACCCTGCTGGTTCCCTAATCACCTAAGAAAACAACAGAGTCATCAATAACATTCATATATACATGTACACACACATGCACACACACATGCACACACGCATGTGCACGCACACACACACACACACACACACACACACACACAAACAGCCTGGGAGACATACAGGTAAATTCCAACAAGCAGTCAAGAGAAGATTTTAATTTTGTGAATTCTCCCAGAGACTAGAAAAGGAAGGACCACTCCCCCACTTGGTTTTATGAAGCTAGGGTAACCTTAATACCAAAATCAAGCCAGGAAAGTATAAGGAAAAATCACAGGTGATCTTACTTCTGACGATATAGAAGTTACTAATCATAAAAACTGGTAAAATAAATCCAGCAAAGCATAAAAAGATTGTCTCTCGTGACCCAGCAAAGTCTACTCAGAAATGCAAGTTTGTTTACTAATGCAATTTCCTATGTGAACAAATTAAAGAGAAACATTATAAGATTGTCTTAGCAGAAGGAAAAAAAATGCAATACAAAGTCACAGCAAACTAAGAATGATGGAGAGCTTTCGAAACCTCATAAAGGATATCTTTTTAAATCTACGGCAAACATTGTATTTAGTGACAAATCATTAGAGCCACTGCCTTTTAAATCAGGAACAAGATAGTTATCTGCTATTAACATCTCTACTTAACAATGACTGATTAGCAAGAAAGAAGAATCCGAGGTACAAAGAAATAATTTAAAATGACATTACTCGTAGACGACGTGATTATCTACATGGAAGAATCCCGAAGAATCTACAATTTATTAGAAAGTAGAAACTGAACAGACTGCTAGATACAAGATAAATCTACAAATGTCCCCTGCATTTCAACACTCTAGAATGTATAGACCATGCAATTTAATAAGAGATGACATTTCTGATCAAACACAAGATATAAAGTACCTATAAGTCACTCTAACAAGGGATGTGCAAAAAGTTTATGAAGAAGGCTATATATTACAGAAAAACCTTAAATATTTGCCTGATGGAGAAAAATCTTTAGAGTAAATATGTCAGTCCTCACCTAAATGGGCAATAGGTTCAAAAGAATTCTAATCAAAATTTCAGCGTATTTTTGTGGAAGGTGTTTCCAAATTTATATGAAGGAAAAAGGATCAAGAAAAGGCAAGAGAGTCTTGGTGAGAACAAGGTGGGAAACTGCCCACCCATGCCCCAGACTCAGAAGAAGGCCTCATCAACGCAGGGCACTGCTGCAAGTTTCGACAAACAGAAAATCCAAAAACACACCCACACCCGTGAGAGATTTCTATATGAAGAACTAGCGTTAGAAATCAGTAGAGAGTATGATAGTCACCCAATGAGCCATCTGAAGAATCACACTCATTTCTACGTAGAATAAATGAAGTGAAATTGTATTTCTATCCCACATTGTTTACAAAATCAGTTCCCAAAGGCTGAAGGGCTTAAATGTGAACTTTCAGAAGAATTTTAGAAGCAAATGTAGCAGAAGACCTACGTGACCTTTGGTTAAGGACGCATTTCTTAGGTGAGACACATAAAAAATCAATATACATGGAAAACAATGGATAACCTCCCAGCACTCAGTTAGGAGCCTGTGTTTACCGAAAGACAGCAGGAAGAAAGTTGGACAACATGCTAGTGGGGAGAAAAGATTTGCCACATTTAAATGTAAGAAAGAATTAGCATCTAGAGTCCATAAGTCACTTTTATAGCTCAGGGAGAAAACGACAATGTAACAGGAAAATGGTAAAAGACCCAAACTAAACTTTAACAACAGAAATAAAAGAACGGCAAGCAAACGTGTGAAAGGTGTTCAACCTCATTAAGAATGTTGGAAATGGAAATAAAATCACAACGGCAGGGAAAATGCCTTTTCGAAAACCTGCCCCAAACCTCTGAAAAACGATTTGAGGCCATTGAATTCCCGTACACCGCTGGTGGGCATGTCCACGTTCCCAATCCCTCCCAAGGAGCACAGTGTGATGTTTTCCATGAACGGTGAAGCGAGCAGTCCTACGCTACACGCCAGCAACTCCACGTGGCTCTTACACATCGGCACCAGGAACATGGGATAAGTGAGTTCACAGAGGTACCATTTCTAAACGGAGAAAAGTGGAAACAATCCAGTGTCCCCCTGAAGCAGGTGCATAAATGCCGTCATATTCACACAACGGAACCCTCCGCACCGGGGACCAGGGAGACGCTGCAGCTCTGAGCAGGGCGGGAATGTGTCCCGTGACCTCTGCAAAGAGCCGCACCACAACCAGCTGCACGTTTCTGTGCCCCATGCTTTGGAGACGTCCCGGGAAAGCACATTCACAGGCACGGAGGGTTTAGCGGACTCGTTCCGGACCGCGGCGGCAGGGCTGGGTCTGGAACCCAACATCTGGCCCCGGAGTTCGCATCGTTAGCCCGGCGTCCAGGCCGGTTCTCGGTTCCGGGGGAAAAAAGCCAGTTCAGAGGGCGCAGTGTATGGTTTTCCATTTCTCTAAAGCTCCATCGACAAGCGCAACAAAACCGCACGTTGCAGGAAATGATAAAATTCTCTGCCTCTGAGGGGCAGGTGGGGCTGGACTGCGGTGGGGCACCCGGGGGGCTTCCGCTGGGCGGGGAAGGCTCTGTCTTGACGTTGGGAGCTTATTTTTCTATTTCATAAAACGTGTTTGTATTAATATTTCATATATTGTTCAGAAACTATCTCAGAAAAAAAAAATAAGATACAAATATAAAGCACAACAAATCAAAGGAGAAACGCTGCCAGCCTGTCCCCTGATCTGCGCGGGCTGCAGCCGGGAGGGCACAGACTGAGCGCCCCAGCGGAGGGTGGGGCTGAGGCAGGTCTGGTACGAGGTCACGGTCAATCACAGCAGCAGCTCCTCACCCTTGGTGGGCGTCGGAATCCTCCGGGGGCCCTGCTGAAATCCCATGTCCGGTCCCCGCCCCACGAGCTCCTGACTGAGGGGGGCCGCCCACGGATCCGAGTTCCTAACAGGTGGTCTCGGGCCACACCTTGAGAACCACTGGGGGCCATCGAACCCCCCTCCCCTGCCTCCCCGCTCCTCATTATCTCTACTGGAAACAGCCTCCCTGTGGCCTGGGATTGACCAGAGACGCTTCCTTCACTCGAAGTCTGTTCACAGCCCAGGTCTCCATCCTGGGATTTTCAACGAGCCACACTTCTCCTGTCCGTGCCCAGGTTCACGGATAGCACGTGCCCCACGCTGTTGACCACGCAAGCCGGGGAGCGGGGACGGGGATGATCACGCAAGCCGGGGAGCGGGGACGGGGATGACCACGCGAGCCGGGGACGGGGATGATCACGTGAGCCAGGGAGCAGGGAGAGGGATGACATGAGCCAGGAAGTGGGGACGGGGATGACCACACGAGCCGGGGAGCAGGGATGGGGATGACGTGAGCCGGGGAGCAGGGACAGGGATGATGTGAGCCGGGGAGCAGGGACAGGGATGATGGGAGCCGGGGAGCAGGGACAGGGATGACCACGTGAGCTGGGAAGCGGGGACGGGGATGATGTGAGCCAGGGAGCGGGGACAGGGATGACGGGAGCCGGGGAGCGGGGACGGGGATGACGGGAGCCGGGGAGCGGGGACGGGGATGACGGGAGCCGGGGAGCGGGGACGGGGATGATCACGCGAGTCGGGGAGCAGGGACAGGGCAGGCTCCGAGCTCCCGCGAAGCCCTTTTGACTGCAGAACAGGGTTGTACATCAGGGCACCTCGCCCCGATGCAGACGCGGCCACACCAGCCTCCCAGACGCCAGGCCACGAAGCACCTGGAGCTCCAGGGGCACCACCACTACCACGGGCCTCACGGAAGGGGGGGAAAGAGTCCTCAGGGAGGCCACTCGGGGCTTCAGGAGAGCCCGTGGGAACAGCTCCGGGGACCCCGCCGCCGCGCCCCGCTGCCCCAGGCTGGGTCTGCGGGAGCTTCCACACGGCTTCCTGGGACACGCCACTGCGGGGGGCGGGGGTCCTGGTCAGAAACAGGCAGAGGGAGGACGGTCAGAACCCCTTCTTTCCCAGGCCCTGCTCCAGATGGGGTCTGGTCTGCTGCGTTATTCCTGGTGAAAAACACGGGGAAATGCCTGCCACAGGTGACGCAGAAGTCGCCGTTTCCAGGTCTGTTCTAATTCACTTGCGCACAGAAAGTCACGCGGTGGCCTCTGCTTACTCCGCCCACCGAGCTCCGAGCCCCTGCCACATCGTCCTCCAGCTCTGACACCGAGCTCCGCTGCCCTCCGTCTCTGCCTGCCCGTCATCCCCGGCGCTCCGGGCCTCGGGATGGGCCAGAAACCCCGACCTCCCCGCCTGCGGCCCCAGGACCCAGGACCTCTTCACAGCGCCTGTCACAATCTAGTGTTCATGCGTGTGTGCGAGAGGGGATCTCCGACGCTCCTCCGGAGACTGAAACCCCATGGGGGAGGGGCCCATCTGTCGCCTTGGCCGGTGCCTTCCCATCACCCAGCTCAGCACTTGGCAAACACCAGATGCTCGGTGAGCTCTGTCTGATGAATGAATGAGCGAGCGAGCTAATGAATGGATGAGTGGGTAGGCGATAAGGAAATGGTCAGCTCACAGACGCAAGTCAGACCCACTCGAGCAGTGGCTGCCTGGAACCCCAGGAAGGACTTGAGGCACAGGCTTTTCACTCTGGGAGGGGCAGAGCATTGGGGCTGGAAGGAACTGGGGGCCCTGCACCCCCTATGAAACCATCAGAGCCCCTAGCCCTGCCCTCTATGAGACCATCGGGGCCCCCAGCCCCGCACCCCCTATGAGACCATCAGATCCCAACCCTGCCCCCTATGAGACCATCAGAGCCCCCACCCCTGCCCCCTATGAGACCATCAGAGCCCCCACCCCTGACCCCTATAAGACCATCAGAGCCCCCACCCCTGACCCCTATGAGACCATCAGAGCCCCCAGTCCCACA
>JAPYYM010000187.1:0-30803 GCA_028534135.1 Potos flavus
ATACTTAATTTAGTGCTCCCTCTGGATCCTCCCCATGGTCAATTTCCTCCTGAGACACGTGGGGAAATCTGGAGTGGGTGGCGTTCGGTCCAGGGGTCCTCTTCTTGCTCCTGATAGTGAGGGGAGGAGCCTTGGTGCCCGAGGCAGTGAGGGTGGCCTGAAAGCTAGTAATGCAGGTCACAGCCAAGGTGGTGCAGAAACGGGAGAAGGGGGTGGGGAGGCAGAAGAGAGTAAGTGCTGCGGGAGGGCAGACGCCATGTTTTCCTGACAACAAAGGGGGATAGGCAGGCCAAGTTGGGCCAAAGACAGGAGTTTTCCAAAGCAAAGAGAGTTTTGGCAGCTGCTTCAGAATATTCCTTAGAGTCCCCATCCTGTAGGACACCTGGGATCGTGACCTGAGCAGAAGGCAGGCACTTTACCGACTGAGCCCCCCTCAGAAGTACCCCCCCACCCTGGGCTGATACAAAGACAAACAAAGGGTGAGTGTCCTTCCGAAGGAGAGATGAGTCAGATGCCCTGCCTGTCCGCCCTCCCCGGAGGAGCTACAGTATCAGTCCACGCGACAAGTCAACTCAAACTGCACATTCACTCAAGCACTCACTCCAGAACTTATTACAGGGCCCGGAGGCCCTGACCTGTGGAATTCCTTTTGGAAATTCCTTCCTGTCCCCCCTTTGGGGGATTCCTGACCTGAGGGACTTCCCCCCTGGGAAGCCCTACCTGTGAGACCTAAGTGGTCTCTCGGAGTGGATCAAGCTCCGCGTCCACCCTGTTATAAATTATAACTCCTGGGTGGGTCTGACTGGTTCTTGGGGCACCCGGCCTTACCAGAATCCGATGTCGGGACCAGGTCTCTCCTTACAAGTCTCTTTTGGGTCCGGTGGAAACAGCGGGGCGAGGTCAGCCCGAGGTGAGTGGGCAGGAGACTGCCCAAAACTAGGCAGGGCGCGCCTTCTCCCTTACGGTCCCCTCGTCCCGTCATCGCCACGCCGTTGTCCCAAACCGGTGGCACAATGGGCCAGCGCGGTTGGGTTTCCCGGTCAGGGAACCATATGTGGCAGAACCTGGACTGGATCCTGGTGGAAAAACCAAGCGGCACTCGGAGACTAAGAAGGGAGGGAGATTTAATTATTCACCAGTGAGATTCAGAGGAGACCCTTCTCCAAAGATCTGAGCCCCGAGCACAAGCAGGGAGGGTAATTTACATCCTCCTCCTCGCACATACTTGGCATTCTGGCGCGCGAGAGGAACAGGGTAGGAGAGAAGAACCGGAAGGGCTCTGAGACAAGGACTGGAGTTCCCTTCCCAGTTTGGTCAGTCGGCTTAACGCACAGTTTTTCCCCATCAAGCAGAGAGCCGGATGGGGGGCTCGATCCCAGGACCCAGTGATCATGACCTGATCCGAAGGCAGAGGCTTTAACCCACTGAGCCACCCAGGCACCCCCAGAATGCAACATTTATATGAGCTGGCATCATCGGAGGAAATCAATTTCAAGAAACAAAGATCAAAACATGAAAGATCCCTGAAATTAATTGTAACCCTAAGGAGACTTCACCAGAGTCAAGTCCTCTGGTGGCAGTATGGTGTTCATACTAGGATCGCGTGAACCCAGCCTGGGAATTCTGGGATCCTGGTGAACTTTCTTTAGAAAGCCCACTTGTTTGACAAGATCTCCCGAAAATGTATCATTTCTTGGTAGCAGGATGTTTCCTATTTCAAAATAGTGTACTTTCTCATTTCCTGGCATGATGGAATTGGAATAATCATAATAATAACAATAGAATAACACATTTGGCTTTGCATTGTATCCTTTAATGGATTGTTATTTTTATTTAAGTTCCAATCGGTCCAGGTAGAGTGTATTATGTGTTTCAGGGGTAGGATTGGGTGATTCCTCAGTTGCACCTCAGGCCCAGTGCTCATGACACCCTGTGCCCCCCTTCTGGCCCATCTTCCCCCCAACTAAGTTACCCCATCCTTCCTCACCGCGCCCCCAGCAACCCTAAGTGTGTTTCCTGTAGTTCAAAATCTCTTCTACTTTGATTCCCTCTCTGAATTTATCTCATTTTATGTTTCCTTCCCTTCCCCTATGTTCCACTAGATGGGTTTTTGTATCTCTGTAGGACCAGGGCTGACTTCCCAGTCATATGACCATTCTGTCAGAAGAAGTCTCTTGCTGAGAAGAGCCCCATGCTCCATGTCATGCTACTCAGGTGTCGTCTTGAATTGTTCCTCCAGCTTCGTTGCCCTGTGCTTGGCTTGTAACATTTCTGTAAGATGAAAGTGCATCGCATGATATTGTGATATACGCACATTGTCCAATCATTTCCACATTTTTCACCATTCTTTGACGGGTGAAAACACGGCAGATCTGAACGCTCAGCAACTTTTAATGATAGAGTAGATAGTGTTAGCTACAGTCATCATCCTGTGCTCTAGATCTCCAGAATTCACCCTGGAACTGAACCGGAAATGTCTTCTACCTTTGAAAAACATCTCTAAATTTCATCCGCCCATGGCCCCTGGCAAGGTCTGTTGTATTCTCATGTTTGAGGGTTTCCTTTTTTTCCCCCCTTTCTTTCTTTCCTTTTTTTTTTTTTTTAAAGATTTATTTATTTATTTGACAGAGAGAGAGATCACAAGTAGGCAGAGAGGCAGGCAGAGGGAGAGGGGGAAGCAGGCTCCCTGCTGAGCAGAGAGCCCAACGCAGGACTCGATCCCAGGACCCTGAGATCATGACCCGAGCCGAAGGCAGAGGCTTTAACCCACTGAGCCACCCAGGCGCCCCTTTTCTGTTGTTTTTTACATTGCACATTTCAGTAGAGCTAGGTAAGAAAATCCGTAGTTGGAAACTCGAAAGAGCCTTCCCAATTTGGATTTTGTAACTTTTTATGAGATCTCATTATATATTTTGCTTCATCGATGATCAGTGCGGGACTGACTGCAGAATAATTCCCATTAACAGCAAAAGTTTCACATTGACCATTTTGTTTCCCTTTTTGTTATTGTATATCTGGAATTAACATTTAATATTTTTGTCTCAGGAATATGTTTCAGCCCCTTGTCCTTTTAAAAAACAAAACTGTTCCTTTATTTGAAACTAGAGAATATACTCTGGGTGTCCATCGGATGACAAAACAAACTGAAGGAGAGTGAAAAATGCTGGCAACGCAGATAAATGAGTTCCCTGGCCACCATCTCCATGGAATGAGTAATGATGCAGATCATCCTGAATGGGTGAGAATGCCCCATCGTTCCTGAGTGATGGCATTAATATCAACCCATAGCTATCTCACCAACTCTTAGTAGTATTCTTTCCTATATTTTAGGAAACAATGGCACTTGGACAATCAGTGCGAATCATTTTTTTCCCCAAAGAGCCAGCGGTTAACGTTACTGGGTGACACCCTCCCCATCTTTCATAAGTCTCTTTCCTGGGCTTAACTTGTGCAATGAAATACTGAGTGATGGATTTACTAAAGGAAATGTTTGCCAGGGAGAAAACTGGTTGTTTGTCGTAAGAAGAGCATGCGTGCCTGTGTGTATGAAAGAACAGGAGAGAACTTCTTTAGCCAATTCTCTCCTTTTCCCTGTAGTGCCACAGAATTTCCTTTTCCAGCCTCTTTGAGATCTGGGATGTGACCATGCAATGTAGTTCTCGACAAGCAGATGGGGATGGGAGTGAGGATTAGGCCATGAATGTCAGTCCACGAGAATCATGGGAGATCAGGCCATGAGAAATGTCATTTTGCAGATATTTGACAGCTGGTGTGAGTGGGGATTACTTTCTTGGGCATGAAAATGGAATCAAAAGACAAAAGTCACAATTGTCTTCCTCATTTCATTAATTTTTGTGGATGAGAGAATTTGCAAAATGAGAGAAAAGCACTGGCTGATTTGTGTCCAACAAGCTACAGGTCACGCCAACTGTATTCCGCAGGTTTGGAGAGATATAAATTTCTTGGAAGTACCCTTCCATAGGACACCATACGCACGTGAGGATGAGCCAAAAGTGTTGCACTTTTATCTTCTGTTTAAGTTATCTGTGGCAGTGATAGAGTTAATATAGGAGCTTACCAGGGAGCACAGTGTACCCAGCAGAGCTGCGGTCCCTTGTATCCAAGAGATGCAAGATACAGTGGAGAAACTGATGGTGGAAATAGGTGCCTCTTGGGTAGAGAATTGAGATTGTTACTGTCATCATGCCATGGCGGAGATTCACCGTGTGCAGATGATGCCAAAGCCGACCTCCTTCCTTATTATACAAGCCATGGCTCCAAGGACTGAGGTGTGTTGTAGGAAAGAAAGCAAGCCAGCCTGGCTAGAGCAGAGCATGACCAGTTTCTTTCAGCAAAGAGGCCGAGGAATTGAGATGGTGAGTGATTCAGCATCCTGGCCAGCAGGGGGTACACATCCACCTCCAGCAAGCCCAGAACACCCTAAACTGCCCTGGACAGCTGGGGAGGGGCAAATGTCCACCCCCACACAGCGAATGCCGAGCTTCTGTGCTGTCCCCAAGAGCTGGCAGGACGCACACAAACCCACGCTTTGTGAGCCTCACGGAGCACCCGCCCACTCACCCGGAGCACTTTCCTACATGCTCAGTGAGGAAAGAGCTTCATGATTCCTCCTGACCTACTGGTATTCCTCCTACTGGAGAGGTGCGACAGCAGCTTCCGGACAACGCTGGGTATGTCTCTGTTCCAAAAATGCTCTCTGTCCGTGTTCTCACTACTGAGGAGGGGACTGTGTGCCCTGTAGTCTCCAGAACACTTTTCTGAAGTTGAAGGACAGAGCTTTTATTTTCTGGGCTTTCCCCAAATAGATTACTGTGTCCTCCTCTTGCAGGTAGTACTTAACAAGGCTAATTGGACAACTGGAGCCCATCTCGAAGGTGCTTGGAGGGGTGAGACCATCTTGTTGTGTTTATATCAAACAATTTGGGCTTGCTTTTTTTGTGGGGTGGGGGTAGGGGGAGAAGTACCTACCTAAACCCAGAAAAGGGAAACACACTGACAAATGTGATAGGAACAAACGAGATACAGAGCTCTTAAAGTCCAATGACTTGGTGGATATGGGATATGCCCCGTTGAGACAAACTGGATGCCCAGATGAAAGTAAGAAGTGTCCAATGATATACATATTGTCAGCCCGGTTCATGGTTAACTTTCCTATCACCTAAAAGTATTGGAAAAGCATCGAAAAGGTAAAATGGAGGGATATTAAACATTATTTCGACTTTAAATTCTTTGAGGGATGTCAAAGTCTGAATTTATTCTACTTCTAGCTTTTTGTGGCTTCGAAAGGAGACACAGGATCTCTCCTGTATTTAAAATATACATATTTTCCCCAGTTTTGTTCTCAAGTGAGACTATTATGACATCTGACATTTTCTTGTATGTCACTAGCGGTATGAAATATTTTACAATATTCACTCACTGAACATCTTTTACAGGACTCCATGTGGTGAGCATTCTTCAAAAAAACAAAAAACAACAAACACCAAAATAGACCAAAGTATTCTAAAAAGTAGTAAGAAAATATCACCAACCAATGAGTTTTGGAAGATGAAAACCAAATAACAAATATCCAATAGGAAGGAGACAGTGTCTTCAACACAGAGTGTGGGAAAATTGGACAGGAATGTGCAAAGGAATGAAACTGGACCACTCTTTGCTACCATACAGAAGAATAAACTCAAAACCGTTGGAAGACTTGAAGGTGAGGCATGAAACCATTAAAATCCTAGAGGAGAACACAGGCTGTAGCCTTTCTGTCATCAGCAACTTCTTCCTGGGTATGTTTCCTAAGGTGGGGGAAACAAAAGACAAAATCAACTCCTAGGACTTCATCAGAATAAGGAGTTTCTGCACAGGGAAGGAAACAATGAACAAAATTGAAAGGCGAGCTACAGAATGGGAGGAGATATTTGCAAATGATGTAGCCAAGAAAGGTCCAGTATCCAAAATCTAGAAGGCACTTAGAACACTCAACACCTCCACAACGAATAATCCAACTACAAATGGGTAGAAGACACGAGTAGACACTTTCTTCCAACAAAGACATACAGATGGCTAAGAGACGCATGAAAAGATGCTCTTTCCATATTTTGGTTCTTGTGGACATTGCTGCTGTGCACGTTGGGGAGCATGTGCCCCTTCAAATCGCTGTGTTTGTATCCTTTGGATAAATGCCCAAAGTCCACAGGAGCCAAAATATGGAAAGAGCTTTCGTATCCATCGGCTAATGGATAGATAACAATGCGGTGTCCATATACACCATGGAATATTACTCTGCCATTCAAAATGAAATCTTGGATTTGCAAACACCTGGGTGCAACTAGAGGGCAGAATGTTAAGCCAAAGAAGTCAGTCAGAGAAAAACAAGCACCCTGTGATTTCACTCATATGGGAAACTGGAGGAAGAAAACAGATGAACATTGGGGAAAGGAAGGAAAAATAAAATAAGATAAATACGGAGAGGGAGACGAAAACCATAAGAGACAGTTAAGTATAGGAACCAAACTAAAGGTTGCTGGATGGGACGTGTGTGTGTGTGTGTGTGTGTGTGTGTGTGTGTGTGTGTTTCTGGGGGAGGGGGGGAATGGGGTAATCGTGCGATAAGCATTAAGGAGGACACTTGATGAAATGAGCGTGGGTGTTATATGCAACTGACGAATCACTAAATTCTACTCCTGAAACTAATACTACCCTTTGTGTGAACTAAACTGAACTTCAGGTGACAAATATCTGCTATGAAAGAGAAAAAAAAGATGCTCCACATCACTCTTCCTCAAGGAAAAGTAAACACAAACCACAATACGATATCACTTCCTACTCGTCAGAATGGCTAGAATCAACAACACAAGAGACAAGCATTAGCCATTATGTGGGAAAGGGAAATCCTCTTCCACTGTTTGTGCTAATGCAAAGTGGTCTAGCCACTCTGGAAAACAAGATGAGGCATCCCCCCAAAAGTTAGAAATAGGGCTACCCTATGATCTAGCAGTTGTATCGCTACTTACCCAGAAAACACAGAAACACTCAATCAAAGGGAACCATGCACTTCGATGTTTCTAGCAGCATTATCTGGAATAGCTCAAGGAGGTAAGGAGCCCCAATGCCCATCAACTGATGAATGAATAAAGAAGTGAGACGGCATGTTTCTCAGCCATAAAACAGAAAGGAATGTTGCCATTTGCAGTGATGCGGATGGACCTAGGGAATACCGTGCTAAGCGAAATGTCAGGCAGAGAAAGACTAATCCTCTATGCCTGTAGTCTTATGAGAAATTTGGGAAACAAAACAAGTGAGCTTAGCAGAAAGAGAGAGAGGGAGAGAAGCAAGTGGGGAAAAAGGAGTGCCCTTGGGATGAGCCCTGGGTGTTGTACGCAAGTGTTGAATGGCTAAATTGTACCCCCTGAAAGTAATGGTACAGTCTATGTTATTATAGTATATGTAATGGTATACTCTATGTTATTTAGGTCCAACCCTTAAAAGAGAATGAGTTTTAAATACCAACGACTGTATATTGTAGAAAACCATTTAGTCTGGGATATATTAAAACAAACCTACAGTATGTGAAAGAACTAAGACAATGGTTCTTTACTGAACTTATACTTGCTCATTGCAAAGAAACATTCCCTAGATATAAACGCACAATACGTAGTCCTGTAGTTTCATTTTTTATCTTTATTCAAAAGGTGGAAGTAGGATATCCAGACCTTTTTTATTACATTCTTTCCTTCCATTAGAATTAAATGATTCTTTGATTGATTGATTGATTGACTGATTTTTTACTTATTCTTCAATTAATAAATTAAATAATTGAGCTATCTATCTATCTATCTGTTTATTTCCTGGTGGGCAACAAAGCAAGGTTGATTGAGCGATAGCTTAATGATAATCCAAAGCTCCTGAGGATGGAGGGCATCCTAGAGAGGTGCCCTGTACTTGGCCTTTTCAATTATTTTCTTAATCAGAAAGTAGATCCCTATGTAACAAAAAAGCTTTCCATTCTTCTCTCACATTTCCAAGTTAATTTCTCTCGTTGGTTTTGGGCAAGTGGAGAGCCCTTCTAAGGAGCATGGATCTTTATAATCAAGATTCTTCTTTAAAAAAAATCCCCAAAATGGTCCTGATTCTACATTTCTGGTATAAAAAATCCACAAGTGAAGATCACCATAATGTAGATAGAGCCATCCAATGCTGAATGTCCATAACAGTCAGTAGGATGGGAAAACATTACATGGACAGAATGCAACATGTAGAAGAGCTGAAATTATCAGAGGAAATCAATTTCAGAAAACAAAAACAAAAAAAAAAATCAAAACATGAAGGATCCCTGAAATAACTGTAACCCTAAGGAGATTTCACTGGACTCAAGTCCTTTGTTGGCAGTATGGCGTTCATACTATGAGCGCATGAACACAGCATGGGAATTCTTGGATATTGGAGAACTTTTTTTTTCCCCCTCAAATACTTCTATTTTATTTTTTCAGTGTTACAAGATTCATTGCACACCGAGTGCTCCATGCAATACATGCCCTCCTCAATACCCACCACCAGGCTCCTCCATCCCCCCACCCCCTCCTAAACCCTCAGTCCCTTGCTCTGAGTTCATGGTTCTTCGCCCCTCTGATTTCCTCCAATTCACTCGCTTGACAAGATCTCCTAAAAATTTATCATTTCTTTGTAACAGGGTGTTTCGTATTACGAAATAGTGTACTTTCTCATTTCATGGCATGATATAATTCCAATAATAATAGAATAATTGTTTGATTTTGTATTGTATCCTTTAATAGATTGTTACTTTTATCAAATTCCATTTGGCTAACATGGAGTGTGTTACCAGTTTCAGGGGTAGACTTGAGTGAATCATCTGTAGCACCTCACACCCAGTGCTCATGATATCAAGTGACCCCCTTCGTGCCCATCCCCTCTTTAATTTCCCTTCCTCCCCACCTCTTCCCCAGTAACCCTAAGTTTGTGTCTGTAGTTAAAATTCTCTTATGGTTTGCCTCCGTCTCTGTATTTTTCTTTTTATGTTTCCTTTCCTTTCCCTGTGTTCCTCTAGATGGGTTTTTCTATCTATGTAGGACCAGGGCTGGCTTCCCAGACATATGACTGTTCTGTCACAAGAAGTCTCTTACTCAGAAGAGGTCCATACTTCATGTCATGCTATTCAGGTGTCATTGAATTCTCCCTCCAGCTTCATTGTCCTGTCATTTGCGTCTCACTTTTCTGTGAGATGATATTTTTAACATGATATTTTGATATATGTACATTTTCAAATCATTTTCCCATTTTTTACTATACTCTTATTGATGAAAACACTGCATATCTGAACTTTCAACAACTTTTACATATAGAGTAGGTATTAGTAGCTATAGTCCTCACTCTGTGCTCTAGATCTACAGAATTCAGCCTTGAACTGAACAGAAAATGTTTATCTGAAGCCAGGAGCCACCTCGCAGTCGCAGAGAAGTGCACTGGTACTCTGAGCACCATAATCTCCACACCAACAAACCAGTCTGTGCCAGCATGGGCCTCTGCCCCGACTTTGTGTTGGAGGGAGACAGCCTTGTATTCACACGAATGCCTGTAGGCGAACGAACGTGCCATGCTCTAAACGTTAAGTAAATCTATCATTTGGGAAACCCTCCTGCATAGCATATCTTCTTCAATAAGCTAGACATGAGGCAACATAAGGGGAATGACCAGTATACGTCTAGTTCAGGGATGGGGACATGCAGCCAGGTTCTCTAAGGTTGCCAAGTCTTGTTTCACCAGGAGGTTGCCGCAGATCTCAGTGTATGTGTGTGTGTGCGTGCATGTGTGTGTGTGTGTGTGTGTGTGTGTGTGTGTGAAAGCCTGAGCGAAAGGCCATCGGCTTTCCTGTGGGTAATAAGTCTGTCAAATGTGACGAACCGCCCCGATCACTGTGTTACCCACGGAGAGGGATGCTCTGTCAAGCCTCTAATTGGAAGTCCAAGTAAAGTGCCATGCCCAAACCTCCCCGAAACAAGACTAAAATGGAAACGACTTTTGTGACCATAGCTCTTTCCTGGGGAGAAAGATTCGCACCGGGGTGTGGGTGAGGCCTGAGGAAAGTGACGTGCATTTCAATCAGAGGATCTCTGAGAAAGATCCACCCCAGCTCAGGCCTCTGAGCAGGACACACGCTGTCGGGGGATGGGCTCATGCCTCCTCCCGTCTGCTCAACTGCAACATTCTCGAGGAGCCAGGGATGCAGGAATTAGAACAGAATACAGACTCCATCCTTTTCTCAGTGTGCAAAGACCAGTTTTGACAGCTGCCCGTCTCTCTGCCTATCCAAAGTAGACGGCTGGGCCCTGTCCAAGAAGGCAGGAGGACTGTGCCTTGCTGACTACTTCCCTCCAAAAGGCAACACGTCAGTGAAATCCTCCTTTCAGGCTAACATCCCCGAGTCGCCCTGTGCAGACCAGCCTTTCCAAACGGGTGTATGGAAGAACGAGGAAACTGCCACAGGCTGGTCTCTGGGATACAAGTCTGGGGAGGAGGGCACTCCTCGCTGCTCCTAGAGACAAGTGTTTCTGACATCCGGAGGCCTAGGGAAAGGGCGAAGCCCTTGGCTCCAAGAAACGGCAGTGCGGAGGACAGTCTCCCACTCATTTCTTCTGAGGCCAGGAGCAGCCTCGAAGGCACAGGAGAATGGCATTGTACCCTGAGAGCCACAGGCTCCACACCAACAAACCAGTCTGAGGCAGCATGCGCCTCCGCCCCAACCTCATGTTTCCTGGAGAGAGCCCTGTTTTCTTTCTTTCCTTTTTCTTTTTTGGGAGGGGGGATTTGAAATGCTTTATTTCTTTTTCTCCCCCAACTACTTTTATTTTATTTCTTTAGTGTTACAAGACTCATTGCTCATGTACCACACCCAGTGCTCCATGAAACACGTGCCCTCCTCAATACCCGCCACCAGGCTCGCCCATCCCCCACCCCCTCCCCTCCAAAACCCTCAGTCTGTTGCTCTGGGTTCACAATCTCTCATGGTTCTTTGCCCTTCCGATTTCCTCCAATTCACCCCTCCCTTCCCTCTCCCCATGTCCTCCATGTTTTTCCTTATGCTCCACACATAAGTGAGGCCATATGATAATTGACTCTCTCTGCTTGACTTATTTTACTCAGCATAATCTCTTTCAGTCCCATCCATGTTGAAACAAAAGTTGGGTATTCATCCTTTCTGATGGAAGCATAATATTCCATTGTATATATAGACCATATCTTCTTGATCCATTCATCTGTTGAAGGGCATCTTGGCTCTTTCCACAGTTTGGCGATTGTGGCCATTGCTGCTATGAACATTGGGGTACATGTGGCCCTTCTTTGTACTGCATCTGCACCTTTGGGGTAAATACCCAGTAGTGCTATTGAAGGGTCGTAGGGTGGCTCTATTTTTAATTTCTTGAGGAATCTCCACACTGCTTTCCAAAGTAGCTGTACCACCTTGCATTCCCAACGACAGTGGAAGAGGGTTTCCCTTTCTCCACATCCTCTCCAACATTTGTTGTTTGCTGTCTCGTTGATTTTGGCCATTTTAACTGGTGTGAGGTGGTATCTCAGGGTGCTTTTGATTTGAATCTCCCTGATGGCTAATGATGACGAACATATTTTCCTGTGTGTGTTAGCCATTTGAATGTCTTCTTTTGAGAAGTGTCTGTTCATGTGTTCTACCCATTTTTTGACGTGATTATCTGTTTTTTGAGGGTTGAGTTTGAGGAGTTCTTTATAGATCTTAGATATCAGACCTTTGTCTGTAGTGTCATTTGCGAATATCTTCTCCCATTCCGTGGGTGACCTGTTTGTTTTATGGACTGTTTCCTTTGCTGTGCCGAAGCTTTTTATCTTGATGAAATCCCAGAAGTTCATTTTCGCTTTGTTTCCTTTGCCTTCGAAGACATGTCCTGAAAGAAGTTGCTCTGGCTGATGTCAACGACGTTACTGCCTATGTTCTCCTCTAGGATGTTGATAGATTCCTGCCTCACGTTGAGGTCTTTTATACATTTCGAGTTGATCTCTGTGTATGGTGTAAGAGAATGGTCAAGTTTCATTCTTCTACATAGAGCTGTCCAATTTCCCCAGCACCATTTGTTGAAGAGACTGTCTTTTTCCCAGGGATATTTTTTCCTGCTTTGTCAATGATTATTTGGCCATAGAGTTGTGGGTCCATATCTGGGCTCTCTAATCTGTTCCACTAGTCCATGTGTCTGTTTTTGTGCCAATACCATGCTGTCTTGGTGATCACTGGTTGGTAGTAAAGCTTGAAATCAGGCAATGTGATGACCCCAGTTTGTTTTTCTTTGTGAACATTTCCTTAGGGATTTGGAGTCTTTTCTGGTTCCATACACATTTTAGGATTGTTTGTTCCAGCCCTTTAAAAAATGCCGGTGGAATTTTTATCGGGATGGCATTGAAAGTATAGATTGCTCTGGGTAGTATAGACATTTTAACAATTTTTATTCTACCAATCCATGAGCATGGAATGCTTTTCCACCTTTTTGTGTCTTCTTCAATTTCTTTCATGAGTGTTCTGTAGTTCCTCGAGTACAGATCCTTTAGTTTTTTTGTTAGATTTATTCCCAGGTATCTTATAGTTCTTGGTGCTATTGTAAATGGAATGGATTCTCTAATTTCCCTTTCCATATTTTCATTGTTAGTGTATAGGAAAGCAACTGATTTCTGTGCATTGAGTTTGTATCCTGCCACATTACTGAATTTTTGTATGAGTTCTAGCAGTTTGGGGGGTGGAGTCTTTTGGGTTTTCCATATAAAATATCATGTCATCTGGGAAGAAGGAGAGTTTGACTTTTTCTTTGCCAATTTGAACACCTTTTATTTCTTTTCATTGTCTGATTGCTGTCGCTAGGATTTCTTGCACTATGTTGAACAAGAGTGGCAAGAGTGGGTATCCTTGTCGTGTTCCTGTTCTCAAAGGGAAGGCTGTCATCTTTTCCCCATTGAGAATGATATTCACGGTGGGCTTTTCATAGATGGATTTATAAAGTTGTGGAATGTTCCTTCTATCCCTATACTTTGGAGAGTTTTAAAAGGAATGGATGCTGAATTTTGTCAAATTCTTTTTCTGCATCAATTGAGAGGACCATGTGGTTTTTCTGTCTTCTCTTATTGATTTGTTCTATCACATTGATTGATTTGTGAATGTTGAACCACCGTTGCATCCCAGGGATAAATCCCACCTGGTCATGATGAATAATCTTTTTAATGTCCTGTTGGATCCTATTAACTAGGATCTTGTTAAGAATCTTGGCATCCATATTCATCAGGGAGATTGGTCTGAAATTCTCCTTTTGGGTGGGGTCTTTGCCTGGTTTGCGGATCAGCGTAATGCTGGCTTCATAGAAAGAGTCTGGAAGTTTTCCTTCTGTTTCTTTATTTATTTTTTTTTTTGAAACAGTTTCAGGAGAGTAGGTATTATTTCTTCCTTGAATGTTTGGCAGAATTCCCGAGGGAATCCATCAGGTCCTGAACTCTTGTTTTTTGGGAGGTTTTTTATTCCAGCTTCAATCTCGTTACTATTTATTGGTCTATTCATGTTGTCAATTTCTTCCTGTTTCAATCTTGGAAGTTTATAGATTTCCAAGAATGCGTCCATTTCTTGTAGGTTGTTTAACTTATTGGCAAATAGCTGTTGATAATCATTTCTGTTGATTGTTTCGTATATCCTTTTGATGAGTCATGATCTCTCCCCTTTCATTCATAATTTTGTTAATTTGGGTCCTCTCTCTTTTCTTTTGGATTAGTTTAGCCAGTGACTTGGTAATCTTATTGATTCTTTCCAAAAACCAACTTCTGGGTTCGTTGATGTGTTCTACTGTTTCTCTAGTTTCTAACTCGTTGATCCCTGCTTAATCTTGATTATTTCCCTTGCTGTGTGTGGGGCTGCCTTAATTTGTTGTCGATTTTCCAGTTCTTTGAGGTGTAAAGAGAGTTGGTGTATTCGGGATTTTTCAATGTTTTAGAGTGAGGCTGGATGGCTGTGTATTTCCCCCTTAGGACTGCCTTTGCCGTGTCCATAGGTTTTGGACTGATGTGTCTTCATTCTCATTGGTTTCCATGAATTGTTTAAGTTCTTCTTTCATTTCCTGGTTGATCCAAACATTCTTGGTAGGTTGGCCTTTAGGCTCCAAATGTTTGAATTCCTTCCAAACTTTTTCTGGTGGTTGAATTCCAGTTTCAAAGCATTGCGGTCTGAGAATACGCAGGGAATTATCCCAATCTTTTGGTATTGGTTGAGTCCTGATTTGTGACCCAGTATGTGGTCATTCTGAAGAAAGTTCCATGTGCGCTCGAGAAGAAGGACTATTCTGTTGTTTTAGGGTGGAATGCTCTGTATATATCTCTGAGGTCCATTTGGTCCAGTGTGTCTTTCTTTTTTTTTTTTTTTCAGTGTGTCTTTCAAAGCTCTTGTTTCTTTATTGATTTTCTGTTTAGGTGATCTGTCTGTTACTGAGAGTGGCGTGTTAAGATCTCCTACAACTAATGTATCATATCAATATGACTATTTTGATTAACAGTTGACTTAAGTAGTTGGCTGCTCCTCTATTGGGGCATATATGTTTGCAATTGTTAAATCTTCTTGGAGGATAGACCCTTTCAGAATGATGTAGTGTCTTTCTGTATCTGTGACTATAGTCTTTAGCTTAAAATCTAATTTGTCTGCTATGAGAATCGCTACCCCATCTTTCTTTTGAGGCCCGTTGGCATGAAAGATGGTTCTCCATCCCTTCACTTTCAGTCTGAATGTATCTTTAGGTTCCAAATGTTTCTCTTGTAGACAGCATATAGACGGTCCCTGTGGTTTTATCCAGTTCCCAACCCTGTGTCGTTTTATGGGAGCATTTAGGCCATTCACATTGAGAGTGATTGTTGCAAAATAAGTTTTTATTGACATCATGTTGCCTGTGAAGTCCTTGTTTCTATAGATTGTAAGTACCTGTTCTATGTCTCTCATGCGTTCTTTCTACTTTTATAGAACCCCCTTTAATATTTCTTGTAGTGCTGGCTTAGTGGTCACATACTCTTTTAATCCTTGCTGGTCTTGGAAGCTCTTTATCTCTCCATCCATTTTGAATGTGAGCCTTGCTGGATAAAGTGTTCTTGGCTGTATGTTCTTCTCATTGAGTGCCCTGAATATGTCTTGCCAGCCCTTTCTGGCTTGTGAGGTTTCTGTGGACAGGTCTGATGTTATTCTGATGGGTCTTCCTCTGTATGTAAGGAATCTCTTCTCCTTAGCTGCCCTCAGGACCTCTTGGCTAAACTTATAATTTGAAATTTTACAGTTCTGTGTCTACCTGATTTTCTTGACTCGTTGATTTTGGTGGGTGTCCTTTCTGCCTCTAGGACATGAACACTTGTTCCATTCCCCAGGTTGGGGAAATTTTCATTCAGAATTTAGTCACCTATATCTTCTAGTCTTCTGTCTTTCTCTACCCCTTCAGGGATTCCAATAATTCTGACATTGGAACATTTCATGCCATCATTTATTTCCTTAAGTCTGTGCTCATGGTTCCTAAGCAGTTTGTTGCAGCCTTCCTCCTGACCTTTCCTCTCAACCATCTTATCCTCTAGATCACTAATTCTATCTACTCTCTCCATAACTCTAGCTGTTAGACTATTTAGATTAGATTGTATCTCACTGATAGAGTTTTTTTTTTTTAAAGATTTTATTTATTTATTTATTTGTCAGAGAGAGAATGGGAGAGAGATCACAAGCAGGCAGAGAGGCAGGCAGAGGCAGAGGGAGAAGCAGGCTCCCCGCCGAGCAAGGAGCCCGATGTGGGACTCGATCCCAGGACCCTGGGATCATGACCTGAGCCGAAGGCAGCCGCCTAACCAACTGAGCCACCCAGGCGTCCCCTCACTGATAGCGTTTTTAGCATCTGCCATGCTGGTTCTCAGTCCTGTCCTTATAGATTCTATGTTGTCATTAATGTTTCTATCATTCCTAGCCATTCCTGGATAATTGTTACTCTGAATTCCCTTTCTGACATACTGTTTATATCCATGTTCTGAGGGAGAGGGCGCAGTCTCTGGGTTTTTCCTCTGTTGGGTGTTCCTCCTCCTAGTTATTTTGATGAGAGGTGGATGAGAGGATGTATAGCTGAATATATCACTCACAATCCAAGCAGGGTGCACTCTGGAAGGTTTTAGAAGAATTGGAATTCACCACCTAAAAGAAAGAATAAAGATTAAAAAAAAAAAAGAGAGATAGAGAGAAAGAGAAAAGAAAAAGAAATTCCAGCCAGAATGGGCCCCAAAAATAAGATTTATAAGGTATATAAACAAACACAAACAAACATAAAGACCAGCAAAAGTAAATGAAAGAAATAAAAGAACCTAGTCGGAATGAAACCCAAGAATAAGATTTATATAATACCAGAACAAAAGCAAATACGCAGAAACACTGACAGAAGGATAAGATGGGAGGGTGGTTATAACTCCTCGATGCGTGCGAGGATAATTATTTCGGGTCTTCCTGGGTTTATTGTTGTTTTAAGCCTTCAGTTTTATTTTTTTATTTTTATTTTTTCCCCAAATACTTTTATTTTATTTTTTCAGTGTTGCAAGATTCATTGTTTATGTACCACACCCAGTGCTCCATGCAATACGTGCCCTCCTCAATACCCAACACCAGGCTCACCCATCCCCCCACGCCACCCCTCCAAAACACTCAGTCTGTTGCCCTGAGTTCACAGTCTCTCATGGTTCTTCGCCCCTCCGATTTCCTCCAATTCATCCTTCCCTTCCCCCTCACAATGTCCTCCATGTTTTTCCTTATGCTCCACACGTAAGTGAAGCCATATTATAATTGACTCTCTCCGCTTGACTTATTTCACTCAACATAATCTCTTCCAGTCCAGTCCATGTTAAAATAAAAGTTGGGTATTCATCTTTCTGATGGATAAGCCTCCAGTTTTAACGTTAAGTAGTTTTTTTTTTTTAATTAAAAAAACCATGAAACGTGAGAACGAGTGAATAAGAAAAAAGTAATAAAGAAAAAATCTTGTATCTATGAAATAGACAGGTTTTAGGGTATTATCAGGAGCTTAATATAGTGATTTCCCCAGATGTTGGGGTTATAGTTTTATGGGAGCCTTGTGTTTATTGTCCTCTGGTTTATGGCTTGTCTTCTGGGGGAGGGGCCAGCCGCATTGTTTTCCCATCAGTCTTGCTTGGGTTGATTCGCCCTGACACCAAGACAGGGCACTGGGCTCTGTGGAAACTGGTTTCTCAGACTTTTGCTTTCTGGAGATTTTTGCTCTTTTGTAGCTTTTCGCCTTTTCGGTGAGTCCAAGCAAGGAATCTGCCCATATCCAGACCTCCGAGTCACAGAGAAGCCTCAGTCTGCTCCCCTCTGCAATCTCTGCTCATACCCCAGCCTGCCACAGGTGGTGCGCACCCCTAGCCACCGGCCTCGCTAGCCTGTGCTCCCCAGCGTGACCATAGCCGGGAGTGATATTGGCCTAGGAAATTCGCTTCTGGTGCCTCTGTTGCCGAGGCGGGGCCACTTTCTCTTTGTCGCGGGCTGAGAGCACCCAGATACTGGAGCAGGGGGCAGGCCTCCTCTGGTCCTAGAGACCACTGGCCAGGGTTCCCACTCAGTCTCTTAGGAACTTGCGGGAGTGCACCTTGTCCACGGAGTGCTGCACACAGAGAAAAGCTGCAGGCTCATGGACCACACCAGGCTCTGTAAGGTGCTTGCAAGAGTGTGTCCCGCCCTCTAAATGGTGCAAAGGGCACCAGGTATGCTCAGATTCCTGCCCAAGATCGGGCCGCCCATGTTCTCCCCGGTGCCGGCGCCTGGGAGCGCCCAGACCCTTCTGCAGGCAGTGGATGTCATGCGATCCTAGAGTCCGCCAGCTAGGACACTCACCTGTTCTCTTAGGAGCTTGCGGGAGTGCACCCAGTCCAGGGATTGCTGCACACAAAGAAAAGCTGCAGGCTCATGGACCACACCAGGCTCTCTAAGGCGCTTGCAGGAGTGTGCTCTGCCCACGAAATGGTGCAAGGAGCAGAAAGCTGCAGGTTCATGAACCACGGACTGGACCACCGCCAGTCTCTCTTTGACGTGGGTGGTGGTGTCCTTCCTGGGAACGTGGCCTTAGGCCCGTGCCCGTGACCACCCACTTCCACTAGTTGCTCCTTAAGATCTTTAGCTCTTTTTAAGTGTTTTTAACTGGACTCTAAGTTGATGCTGGTCCCCAAACACAGGGCACTTTCCTTTGGGGTATTACTGTCCTTGGGTCACTTCTGGTGGCTCCCTCCCCCTTCTGTTTATCGTCTGATACAGGTTCGAGTGTTCCCACTCTGATTTACCTCTCCACTGCTGTCTTCTGCTCCTGTAGAGATCCAGAAGTGACAAATTTTCTTGTTAGGCTGATTTCATGGGTGTTCAGCGTGTTCTGGTAGATAGCCAGCTTACTTTAGGGAATGGGTTGTAAAAGGGTCTCCTACTTCTCTGCCATCTTGGCCCCCTCCTGAGCAATTGTAATTTAAATAAAAATACCAATCAATTAAAGGATACAACACAAAATCAAATACATGATTCTATTATCATTATTATTTCAATTATATCATGCCAAAAATGAGAATGTACACTATTTCGAAATAGGAAACACCCTGCTACCAAGAAATGATACATTTTAGGAGATCTTGTCAAGCAAGTGAAGTTTCTGAAGAAAGTTCTCCAATATCCAAGAATTCCCAGGCTGGGTTCATGCGCTCATAATATAAACGCCATACTGCCACCAAAGGACTTGAGTCCCGTGAAATGTCCTTAGGGTTACGATTATTTCAGTAATCTTTCATGTTTTGATCTTTGTTTACTGAAATTGATTTTCTCTGATAATTTCAACTCATCTAAATGTTGCGTTTTGTCCATGTAATGTTTTCGTATCCCATTGACTGTTATGGAACTTCAGCATTGGATGGCTCTCTCTACACTACGGTGCACTTCACTTGTGTATTTTTTACCAGAAAGGTAGAATCAGGACCATTGTTGGGGGATTTTTTTTTGTTTTTTGTTTTTTGTTTTTTTGTTTTTATAAAAGGACAAGGGGCTGAAAATTATTCTTGAGAGGAATATATTAAAGGTTAATTCCAGTCTCTCATGGTTCTTCACCCCTCCGATTTCCTCCAAATTCATCCCTCCCCTCCCTCTCACAATGTCCTCCATGTCTTTCCTTACGCTCCACCCGTAAGTGAGACCATATGATAATTGACTTTCTCTGCTTGACTTATTTCACTCAACATAATCTCTTCCAGTCCAGTCAGAACTCAGAACAAGGGACTGAGGGTTTTGGAGGGGAGGGGGTGGGGGGGATGGGCAAGCCTGGTGGTGGGTATTGAGGAGGGCACATATTGCATGGAGCACTGGGTGTGGTACATAAACAATGAATCTTGTAACACTGAAAAAATAAAATAAAAGTATTTGGGGAAAAAAAAAAAAAGGTTAATTCCAGATACACAATAAGGAGATGGAAAACGAAATAGCCAATGTGAAACTTTTGCTGCTAATGGGAATACTTCTACTCTCAGTCCTGCATTGATAATCAATGAAGCAGCAAATATTTAATGAGATCTAATAAAAAGTGACAAAATCCAAATTTGGAAGGTTCTTTCAAATTTCGATGTATGGATTTCCTTACCTTGTTCTATGGAAATGTGCACTCTAAAAAAGAACTAAAACAAAGGGGGAAAATAACCGAAACCCTCAAACCTCAGAATACAATGGGGCTTGCCAGGGCCTATGGGCGGATGAAATTGGGATATGTTCCTCAAAGGTAGGCCTTTCCTGTTTAGTTCCAGGATGAATTCTGGAGCTCTAGAGCACAGGGTGATGACTGTAGCTAACACCACCTACTCTGTCCTTAAAAGTTCTTGAGCGTTCAGGTCTGCCGTGCTTTCACCAATAAAAGGATGGTTAAAAAAATGCAGAAATGATTGGATAATAGACGTGTATCAAAATCTCATGCAATGCACTTCAGTCTTACAGAAAGAGTACAAGCCAACCACAGGGCAATGAAGTTGGAGGGACAATTCAAGACGACACCTGAGTAGCATGACATGGAACATGGGGCTCTTCTGAGCAAGAGACTTTTTTGTGACAGAACAGTCATATGCTTGGTAAGCTAGCCCTTGTCCTACATAAATACAAAAACCCATCTAGAGGAACACAGGGGAAGGGAAGAAAACATAAAATGACATACACTCAGAGAGGAAGGCAAACCATAATACACTCTGAACTACAGGAAACACACTTAGGGTTGCTGGGGTGGGGTGGGGGAGGATGGGGTAATTAATTGGGGCAGATGGGCCCAAAGGGGGGCACGTGGTGTCGTGAGCATTTGGGTCTGAGGTACAATTGATAAATCACTCAATTCTGCCCCTGAAACCCTTAATACACTCTATGTTGACCAAATGGAATTTAAATAAAAATAAAAATGAATTAAAGGATACAATACAAAATTAAAAACATTATTCTATTAGTATTATAATTATTCCAATTATATCATGCCAAGAAATGAGAACGTACACTATTTTGAAATAGGAAACGCATGGTACAAAGAAAATACATTTTCAGGAATTCTTGTCAAGCATGTGATCTTTCTGAAGAAAGTTCTCCAATATCCAAGAATTCCCTTGCTGGGTTCATGCGCTCATAGTATGAATGACATACTACTACCAAAGGACTTGAACACCATGAAATGTCCTTAGAGTTACAAGTATTTCAGGAATCCTTCATGTTTTGATCTTTGTTTTCTGAAATTGATTTCCTGTGATAATGACAGCTCATCTAAATGTTGCCTTCTATCCATTAGATGTTTTCTCATCCCATTGGCTGTACGGAACTTCAGCATTTGATGGCTCTCTCTACACTATGGTGCACTTCACTTTGTGGATTTTTTTTAAAAAAGATTTTATTTATTTATTTGACAGAGAGAGATCACAAGTAGGCAGAGAGGCAGGCAGAGAGAAAGGGGGAAGCAGGCTCCCCGCCGAGCAGAGGCCCGATGTGGGGCTCGATCCCAGGACCCTGGGATCATGACCCGAGCTGAAGGCAGAGGCTTTAACCCACTGAGCCACCCAGGCGCCCCACTTTGTGGATTTTTTATACCAGAAAAGGCGAATCAGGACCATTGCTGGATGTTTTTTCGTTTTATTGTTATTTATTTATTTTTTTAAAAGAAAAGGGGCTTAAAATATATATATATATATATATATATATATATATATATATATATATATATATTTTTTTTTTAAAGATTTTATTTATTTATTTGACAGAGAGAGAGAGAGAGAGAGATCACAAGTAGGCAAAGAGGCAGGCAGAGAGAGAGGAGGAAGCAGGATCCCCATTGAGCAGATAGCCTGATGTGGGGCTCGATCCCAGGACCGTGAGATCATGACCTGAGCCGAAGGCAGAGGCTATACCCACTGAGCCACCCAGGCGCCCCAACTTAAAAATATTCTTGAGAGGAAAACACAGGTTAATTCCCGATATACAATAATGAGATGGAAAACGAAATGGCCAATGTGAAACTTTTGCATACAATGGGAATTCTTCTACTGTCAGTCTGCATTAATCATCAATGAAGCAGCAAATATTTAATGAGATCTAATAAAAAGTGACAAAATCCAAATTTGGAAGATTCTTTCAAATTTCGATCTGTGGATTTTCTTACCTTGCTCTATGGAAACGTGCAATCTAAAAACAACAAAAACAAAGGGAAAATTAAAGAACAAAAAACTCAAAACCCTGGAACCTCAGAATAAAATGTGGCTTGCCAGGGGCTGTGGTCGGATAAAATTGGGAGATGTTTGTCAACGGTAGACCTTTCCCGTTCAGTTCCAGGATGAATTCTGGAGCTCTAGAGCGCAGGGTGATGACTATAGCTAACACCACCTATTCTATACTTAAAAGTTGTTGACCATTCAGATCTGCCGTGTTTTCACCAATAAAAGAATGGTAAAAAATGTAGAAATGATTGGACAATTTACATGTATCAATATGTCACGGGATGCACTTCAGCCTTCAGAAAACTTACAAGCCAACCACAGGGCAATGAAGTTGGAGGGACAATTCAAGATGACACCTGAGTAGCATGTCATGGAGCATGGGGCTCTGAGCAAGAGACTTCTTGTGACAGAACGGTCACATGCCTGGGAAGCCAGCCCTGGTCCTACATAGATACAAAAAACTATCTAAAGGAACACAGGGGAAGGGAAGGAAACATAAATTGAGATAAATTCAGAGAGGGAGGAAAAGCATAAGAGACTGAACTACAGGAAACACACTTAGTGTTGTTGGGGGGGGGTTGGTCGGGAGGATGAGGGAAAGCTTTCTAAGACATGCTCACACCGAATTACGTGTCCCATTCCCACGCATCCTCCACATCCCCTGCCAATCTTTCCTCAGGAAAGAACGAGGGTCGAAAAAGGTGGTTCCATTTCAGCCTTGTTTCTGGCAGGTAAGGGCATGGCCATTTACTGGGGCTTCAAGTTATAGGTTTGACAGGACGTCCGTCTCCAGGCATAACACTGGGCTGGGGGAGGGTGATTGCATTCGACACACACTTATTCCTCATAGGGAGTAAGATCGGCCTCTTGCTGAAGCATTGATACACACGCAAACACATTCACACACACTCTTTCTCTATGAAAACTTCATACCCCTGTTGGTGAAGCAAAACTTGGTGACCTGAGAGAAGTCGGCCTCACGGTACTGTCACTCTCCCAGAATTACATAGGAAATTGAGCTAAAGCTGCCACGTGTCTACATCGTGGAAGAAGAGGTTCGCTGCAGGAGAGTTGTTTCTTAGAGTTTAGCGCCCAGGGTGCTCATTTGGCTTCAAGTTGAGCATATGAAAACAGGGCTCTCTCCCAAAAACATGATGTTGGGGTGGAGGCACATGCTGCCACAGACTTGTTTGTTTGTGTGCTGCCTGTGGCTCTCAGGGTACAATGCCCTTCGCCTGTGCCTTCGAGGTGTTCAAACATTGAGTGGGAGACGGTCCTCCGCACTGCCGTTTCTTGGAGCCAAGGGCTCTGCCCTTTCCCTAGGCCTCCGGACATCAGAAATGCTTCTCTCTAGGTGCGGCGAGGAGTGTCGTCCTCCCTAGACTTGTTTCCCTGAGACCAGCCTGTGGCATTTTCCTCATGCTTCCACACACCTCTTTGGAAAGGCCGGTCTGCTCAGGGTGACTCCAGATGTTAGCCAGAAAGGAGGGTTTCACTGATGTGTTGCCTCTTGAAGAGAAGGAGCCAGCATGGAACTCTCCTCCTGACTTGGTGGGCACGGCCCAGAGGACTGCTATGGATAGGCGGAGAGACCAGTAGCTGTCAAAACTGGTCTTGGCACACCGGGAAGAGGATGGAGCCTGTTTTCTGCTCAGTGCCAGAGCCCTGCCTCCTCAGCAAGGTTGCGGTCGAGTAGACTGCAGGAGTCAGAAGCCTATGCCCAGACAGCGTCCCAGTTGTTTTGAGACACGAGCTTGGGTAAGCTTTCTAAGAGATGTTCACACCAAAATGCGAATCCCTTTCCCCTCGCGTCCTCCTCTCCCCCTGCTTATCTTTCCTAAGGAAAGAGCGAGGGTCGAAAAAGGCAGTTCCGTTTCAGGCTTGTTTCTGGCAGGGAAGGGCATGGCCATTTACTGGGACTTCAAGTTATAGGTTTGACAGGACATCCATCTCCAAGCTGAACACTGGGTTGGGGGAGGGTGGTTGCGTTCGACAGTCTTATTGCTCATAGGGAGGAAGATGGGCCTCTTGCTGAAGCGTTGACACATAAACAAACACATTGACACACACTCTCTCTCTATGAAAACTTCAACCGCCTGTTGGTGAAGCAAGACTTGGGGACCTGAGAGGCATCAGCCTCACGGTCCTGTCATTCCCCCAGAAGTACATAGGAAATTGCACTAAAGCTGCCAGGCGTCTACATTGTGGCAGAAGTGGTTTGCTACAGGAGAGTTGTTTCTTAGCGTTCAGCGCCCAGGGCGTTCATTCGGATTCAAGTCAAGCTTTTGAAAACTGGGCTCTCGGGGGGGGGGGGGGGAGGGCAAGATGGCGGAGAAGTAGGAGACCCTGTTACACCCAGTCCCCTAAAGTGAGCGGGCTATCTACCAGAACAAGCTGAACACGCATGAAATCAGCCTGAGATGTTAGATTTTTCATTTCTGGATCTCTACAGGTGCAGAAGACAGCAGTGGAGAGGTAAATCAGAGTGGGAACACTCGAACCTGTATCAGACGATAAACAGAAGGGGGAGGGAGCCACCAGAAGTGACCCAAGGACAGTAATACCCCAAAGGAAAGTGCCCTGTGTTTGGGGACCAGGATCAACTTAGAGTCCAGTTAAAAACACTTAAAAAGAGCTAAAGATCTTAAGGAGCAACTAGTGGAAGTGGGTGGTCACGGGCACAGGCCTAAGGCCACGTTCCCAGGAAGGACACCACCACCCACGTCAAAGAGAGACTGGCGGTGGTCCAGTCCGTGGTTCATGAACCTGCAGCTTTCTGCTCCTTGCACCATTTCGTGGGCGGAGCACACTTCTGCAAGCGCCTTAGAGAGCCTGGTGTGGTCCATGAGCCTGCAGCTTTTCTCTGTGTGCAGCAATCCCTGGACTGGGTGCACTCCCGCAAGCTACTAAGAGAGCGGGTGGGAGTCCTGGCCAGTGGTCTCTAGGACCATAGGACGTCCGCTGCCTGCCGCAAGGTCTGAGCACTCCCCGCTGGCTCTGGCGTCTGGAGAGAACTCGGGCGGCCCGATCTCGGGCAGGAACCTGAATGCATCTGGCCCCCCTTGCTCCATTTAGAGGGAGGGGCACACTCCTGCAAGCACCTTAGAGAGCCTGGTGTGGTCCAAGAGCCTGCAGCTTCACTCTGTGTGCAGCACTCCGTGGACAAGGTGCACTCCCACAAGCTCCTAAGAGACCGGGTGGGAGCCCTGGGCGGTGGTCTCTAGGACCACAGGAAGACCACCGCCTGCCGCAGGGTCTGGGCACTCCCAGCCAGCACTGGAGAGAACACGCACCCTGTCCCATTTCCTAGGCCAGTATTGCTCCGGCTGCGGTCGCGTGAGGGAGCAGAGGCTAGCGAGGATGGTGGCTGGGGGGGCGCACCACCTGTGGCAGACTGCGGTGTAAGCAGAAACTGCAGAGGGGAGCAGACTGAGGCTCTTCTGTGACGCGGAGGTCTGGGTATGGGAATTTCCTTGCTTGGACTCGCTGAAAAGGTGAAAAAGCTACAAAAGATAAAAAACAACAGAATACTCCTGCTTCTCGAGCACACATGGAACTTTCTCCAGAAAGACCACATACTGGGTCACAAATCAGGACTCAACCAATACCAAAAGATTGGGATAATTCCCTGCATATTCTCAGACCACAATGCTTTGAAACAGGAACTCAGTCACAAGAAAAAGTTTGGAAGGAATTCAAACACTTGGAGCCTAAAGACCAACCTGCTCAAGAATGATTGGATCAACCAGGAAATCAAAGAAGGCCTTAAACAATTCATGGAAACCAATGAGAATGAAGACACATCGGACCAAAACCTATGGGACACGGCAAAGGCGGTCCTAAGGGGGAAATACACAGCCATCCAGGCCTCACTCAAAAACATTGAAAAATCCCGAATAACTAGCTCTCTTTACACCTTAACGAACTGGAAAATCTACAACAAATTCAGCCAACCCCATGCACAAGAAGCGAAATAATCAAGATTAGAGCAGAGATCAACGAGTTAGAAACTAGAGAAACAATAGAACGCATCAACGAATCTAGAAGTTGGTTTTTCGAAAGAATCAATAAGGACCCAAATTAACAAAATTATGAATGAAAGGGGAGAGATCACGGCTAATCCAAAGGAAATAGAAACAATCATCATAAATTATTATCAACAGCTATATGCCAATAAGTTAAACAACCTAGAAGAAATGGATGCATTCTTGGAAACCTATAAACTTCCAAGACCGAAACAGGAAGAAATGGACAACCTGAATAGACCAATATCAAGCAAAGAGATTGAAGCAGTGATCAAAAACCTCCCAAAAAACAAGATTCCAGGACCCGACAGATTCCCTGTGGAATTCAACCAAGTATTCAACGAAGAAATAATATCTATTCTCCTGAAGCTGTTTCAAAAAAATAGAAACAGAAGGAAAACTTCCAGACTCTTTCTATGAAGTCAGCATCACCCTGATCCCCAAACCAGGCAAACACCCCATCCAAAAGGAGAATTTCAGACCAATATCCTTGATGACTACAGATGCCAAGATTCTCAACAAGATCCTAGCTAATAAGATCCAACAGCACATTAAAAGGATTATTCATCATGACCAGGTGGGATTAATCCGTGGGATGCAAGGGTGGTTCAACATGCACAAATCAATCAATGTGATAGGACAAATCAACAAGACAAGAGAGAAGAACCACATGGTCCTCTCAATTGATGCAGAAAAAGCATTTGAAAATATTCAGCATCCTTTCCTGATTAAAAGTCTCCAAAGTATAGGGACAGAAGGAACATTCCTCAACTTCATCAAATCCATCTATAAAAAGCCCACAGCGAATATCATTCTCAATGGGGAAAAGCTGACAGCCTTCCCTTTAAGATCAGGAACACGACAAGGATGCCCACTCTCGCCACTCTTGTTCAACATAGTACTAGAAGTCCTAGCGACAGCAATCAGAAAACAAAAAGAAATAAATGGTATTCAAATTGGCAAAGAAGAAGTCAAACTCTCTCTCTTCGCAGATCACATGATACTTTATATGGAAAACCCAAAAGACTCTACCCCCAAACTACTGGAACTCATACAGCAATTCAGTAATGTGGCAGGATACAAACTCAGTGCACAGAAATCAGTTGCTTTCTTATACACTAACAATGAAAATATGGAAAGGGAAATTAGAGAATCGATTCGGTTTACAATAGCACCAAGAACCATAAGATACCTGGGAATAAACCTAACCAAAGAGGTAAAGGATCTGTACTTGAGGAACTATGGAACACTCAGGAAAGAAATTGAAGAAGACACAAAAAGGTGGAAAAGCATTCCGTGCTCATGGATCAGAAAAATAAACAATTTAAAATGTCTATACTGCCCAGAGCAATCTATACTTTCAATGCCTTCCCGATCAAAATTCCACCGGCATTTTTCAAAGGGCTGGAACAAACAATTCTAAAATCTGTTTGGAACCAGAAAAGGACCCGAATTGGTAAGGAAATGTTGAAAAAGAAAAACAAAGCTGGGGATATCACATTGCCTGATTTCAAGCTTTACTACAAAGTGGTGATCACCAAGACAGCATGGTTTTGGCACAAAAACAGACACATATACCAGTGGAACAGAGTAGAAAGCCCAGGTATGGACTCGCAACTCTATGGTCAAATAATTTTGACAAAGCAGGAAAAAATATCCAGTGGAAAAAAGACAGTCTCTTCAACAAATGGTGCTGGGGAAATTGGACAGGTCTATGTAGAAGAATGAAACTTGACCATTCTCTTACACCATACACAAATATCAACTCGAAATGGATAAAAGACCTCAACGTGAGGCAGGAATCTATCAAAATCCTAGAGGAGAACATAGGCGGTAACCCTGTTGACATCAGCCACAGCAACGTCTTTCAGGACATGTCTCCGAAGGCAAAGGAAACAAAAGCGAGAATGAACTTTTGGGACTGCATCAAGATAAAAAGCTTCTGCACAACAAAGGAATGAGTCCACAAAACAAACAGGCCACCCACGGAATGGGAGAAGATATTCGCAAATGACACTACAGACAAAGGTCTGATATCTAAGATCTATAAAGAACTCCTCAAACTCAACACTTGAAATTCAAATAATCACGTCAAAAAATGGTCAGAAGACATGAACAGACACTTCTCCAAAGAAGACATTCAAATGCCTAACAGATACAGGAAAAAAAATGTTCATCATCATTAGCCATCAGGGAGATTCAAATCAAAACCACACTGAGATACCACCTCACATCAGTTAGAATGGCCAAAATCAGCAAGACAGTAAACAACAAATGTTGGAGAGGATGTGGAGAAAGGGAATCCTCTTCCACTGTTGTTCGGAATGCAAGTTGGTGCAGCCACTTTGAAAAACAGTGTGGAGATTCCTGAAGAAATTAAAAATAGAGTTACCCTATGACCCTGCAATTGCACTACTGGGTGTTTACCCAAAGATGCAGAGGCAGAACAAAGAAGGGTCACATGTACCCCAATGTCCATAGCAGCAATGGCCACAATCGCCAAACTGTGGAAAGAGCCAAGATGTCCTTCAACAGACGAATGGATCAAGAAGATATGGTCCATAGATACAATGGAATATTATGCCTCGTCTGAAAGGAGGAATACCCAACTTTTGTTCACCATGGACTGGATTGGAAGAGATTATGCTGAGTGAAATAAATCTAGTAGAGAGAGTCAATTATCATATGGTTTCACTTACATGTGGAGCATAAGGATAAACATGGAGGACATTGTGAGAAGTAAAGGAAGGTTGAATGGGGGGAAATCGGAGGGGGAGATGAACCATGAGAGACTGTGGACTCTGAGCAACAAACTGAAGGTTTTGGAGAGGAGGGGGTGGGGGTTGGCCGAGCCTGGTGGTGGGTATTGAGGACAGCACGTATTGCATGGAATACAGGTGTGGTATATGAACAATGAATCTTGGAACACTGAAAAAATAAAATAAAATTAATAGGAAAACAAATAAACTCACAGCTGGGATCAAAAAGAAAAAAAAAGCAAAACAAACAAAAAACAAAAACAAACAAACAAACAAAAAAAACAAGAAAAAACATCCCCCAACAATGGTCCTGATTCTACACTTCTGATATAAAAAATCCACAACTGAAGTGCACCAAAGTGTAGACACGTCCATCCAATGCTGAATTTCCCTTTCGATGAGATGGGAAAATATTGCATGGACAGAACGCAACATTTCCATGAGCTGTCATTATCAGAGGAAATAAATTTCAGAAAACAAAGATCAAACCATGAAGGATCCCTGAAATAATTGTAACCCTAAGGACATCTCACAGGACTCAACTCCTTTCATGATAATATGATTTTCATACTATGAGTGAATGAACCCCGCAAGGGAATTCTTGAATATTGGAGCACTTTCTTCAGAAAGTTCACTTGCTTGACAAGAGCTCCCAAAATTTTAACATTTCTTTGTACCAGGGTGTTTTCTGTATAAAAATAGTGTACTTTCTCATTTCATGGCATGAAGTAATTGGAAAAATAACACTAATAGAATAATGTTTTTGATTTTGTATTGTATCCTTTAATTGATTTTTATTTTTATTTAAATTCCATTTGGTTAACATAGAGTGTATTGAGAGTTTCAGGGGCAGAATTGAGTGATTCATCAGTTACACCTCAGATCCAATGCTCATGACACCAACTACCCTCCTTCAGGCCCATCCCCCCCCAATTAATTACCCCATCCTCCCCACTGCCCCTCCAGCAACCCCAAGTGTGTTTCTCGTAGTCCAGAGTCACTTATGGTTTGCCTCCCTCTCTGAATTGATCGCATTTTATGTTTCTTTCCTTTCCCCTGTGTTCCTCCTGATGGGTTTTTCTATGTATGTAGGACCAGGGCTGGCTTCCCAGGCATATGACCATTCTGTCACAAGATGTCTCTTGCTCAGAAGAGCCCCATGCTCCATGTCATGCCACTCAGGTGTTGTCTTGAATTGTTCCTACAGCTTCATTGCCCTGTGGTTGGCTTGGAACTTTTCTGTAAGATGAAAGTGCATCACATGATATTTTAATATACACATATTGTCCAATCATTTCCAAGTTTTTACCATTCTTTTAGTGATGAAAACACGGCAGACCTGAACGCTCAACAACTTTTAAGGACGGAGCAGGTAGTGTTAGCTATAGTCATCATCCTGTGCTCTAGATCTCCAGAATTCATCCTGGAAGGGAACAGGAAAGGTCTAGCTTTGAAAACCATCTCCCAATTTCATCTGCCCATGGCCCCTGTCAAGCCACGTTGTATTCTGAGGTGTCAGGGTGTCTTTTTATTCCCCCTTTCTTTCTTTTGTTTTTAGCTTGCACATTTCAATAGAGCAAGGTAAGAAAATCTATAGTTGGATATTTGAAAGAAACTTCCAAATATGGATTTTGTAACATTTTATTAGATCTCATTCAATATTTGCTGCTTCATCGATGATCAATGTGGGAATGACTGCAAATAATTCCCATTAGCAGCAAAACTTTCACATTGGCCCTTTCGTTTTCCTTGTTATTGTATATCTGGAATTAACCTGTAATGTTTTACTCACAAGAATATTTTTAAGTCCCTTGTGCTTTTTTATTTTTTTATTTTTTATTTTTTTTCCCCAAATACTTTTATTTTATTTTTTCAGTGTTACAAGATTCATTGTTTATGTACCACACCCAGTGCTCCATGAAATACGTGCAGTCCTCAATACCCACCACCAGCCTCGCCCATCCGCCCACCCCCTCCCCTCCAAAACTCTCAGTCCCTTGTCTGAGTTCACAGTCTCTCATGGTTCTTCACCCCTCCTATTTCCTCCAATTCATCCCTCCCCTCCCTCTCACAATGTCCTCCATGTTTTTCCTTATGCTCCACACATAAGTGAGACCATATGATAATTGACTCTCTCCGCTTGACTTGTTTCACTCAACATAATCTCTTCCAGTCCAGTCCATGTTAAAATAAAAGTTGGGTATTAATCCTTTCTGAT
>JAPYYM010001870.1:0-12949 GCA_028534135.1 Potos flavus
CCCCCCCGCAGCCCCCCGACCTGACGGGGCACAGAGACCCCCGCGAGTGGGATCGCAGGCACAGGAGGAAGACCCCACATAGAACTGGCTCCGATGGCGGATGGGCGTCCTGCTCCAGGGCCCAGAGCTCGGACACACACCGGGGCAGCCCGTGTCCGAGCCCAGTGCTGCAGCGCACTCAGACATGGCGTCTTCTGTCATCTCAAAGCCAGACACCGGTCCCCCCATATTCAGGTGCGCAGTCACTTGTCATCCGCCGGGAGGCTCCGCTCCCGGGTCCCCACAGTGGGACACACTGTCACGGCTGGCCCGTACTCGCGGGACCCTTTGGGCGCAGGGCAGGTGCCCTCTGGACTCGGCCCCCAGAGCACACACCCTCCCGCCCCTGCCCGCCAGGCCTCCTCAGCGCCAGGCCTGTCCGCACCCCAACCGGACGGCAGGCCTCCCGGCGGCCCAGGGCGGCCCAGGACCAAACTTCCTCCCCGCGCAGCGCTGCCTGCTCCCCCGCATCTTCCCACAGGAGGCCCAGTCCAGGGAGGCAGGACCCTGAGCTCTAATTACATGTCCTGGAAAGAAACCCCAGTTTAATTTAAAGTAAAATGAGAAGCTGCGGTTGGAAATGTCCCCTAGAGAAGCCAACTGCCTGAGCGGGGACACATTTCTCTGCTGTCCCCTCGGACCAGGCTGAGGCCATGACGGGAGCGGGGACACTCGGGGCTTGGGGACTCTGGGCTCTCTGCCAGCAGGAACATGTCCCTGGGGTCACGGGGTCCCACCCTGCCCCTGCCCTGACCGCCAACTGGAACCAACCCCTCGGGACCAAAAGATGGGGCGGGGCCCCCCAGGGGAGTGGGAGGGCGGAGGAAGTCAGACACAGGTGGGCCAGTTACAGGCGGGCTGGGAGGGGGGTGCCACGCTAGGGAGGGGCCAGAGGGCCTCCTGTGGGCAATCCAGCAGCCCGGGGCTCCCGCCAGCTCCACCCCGCCCACGGCCCCGCTCGGAGCCCGCCAGCAGCGCCCGGGGCCTCCGGCACCTTCACCCTCCACCCTCCTCCCAGCTCACCCAGCCCCGCCCCTCCCGCCTGCTCCTCTGCTGAGGGACCTTCCCGACCCCCCCGCAAGGACAAACGTCCCCCTCAAGCTTCCCCGGCCTTCTGCGCGTCACGCACGTCCCCACCCCGCGTGGCATGCGACGTTTGTTCACTGTCCCCCCCGGAGAAGGCAGCCTCCGTGTCATCACCGCGTCCCCGGCAACTACAGCATTCGGCAAGTGCCTTCCAAGAGAACGAGGCCACGGACGGCCAGACACCGAGGAAAGGAGGGAACGCGAATAGAGACGGAAACCCAGGAGGAGGGGGAACACGGGACGCGGGCCAAGGGAAGCCACCCTCCCTCCCCTTCATTCTCTCCCTCCCCCCCCATCTCGCGCCAGGTCCTTGGGCACCAGCCCCTCCCCCGTTTCCTGCTTCGAGGCCGACAGACCTGGACGCCCCAGGCTCTGGACCCCGCTTCCCCGGTCCACCCAGAATAGGTCTCCGGCACTTTCCGTCTACGGCCTCCGCCGGTCCTTGCCTCCGGGACTACACACAGGCGAGAGCCCTCCCCCTGCCCCTTCACCTCCCTCCGGCCACTGCCCCGGCTTTCTGCCTTGCTTTGCTACAACGCTCCCTGAAAAGAAGAGCCGCCCCCAGGGCTCACCTCGCACCCCGTCCGTCCCTGCGAGAGCCCCTCCCAGCCGGCCCTCATCGAGAACCCAATGCCATGTGCCCCCGCCTCCTGCGTCTGTTCAAGAAGGGCTCTTCCTTACAGAAACACCACCCGCCTTCCTCTTTGGGCTCTCCACCTACAAACTTGGGACTTGCGGGCCAGTCCCAACCTACAAACCCGGGTCCCTGGGCTCATATGGGCAGCTTCCCCAGGGATCCTGTCTCGTCTTGGGCTCGGAAGACCATCGGGACCCCGTGTCCTGCGTTGACACCTCCAGCCACAGCCTCCCCAAGCATCTAGATGGCTCACCCTCCAGTCCTTCCAAACTCATCACGGAGGGCTTCTCTGAGCATCCCACACGGCAGCCTCCCAGCCCACACTCTGCACTCCTTACTCGCTCTTCCACGGGGGAAACTGAAGCACGGGGTTTCCATTTATGGAGCGATCTTCATGGCGCACCCACCCCCAGGCACTGAGCCGTAGCCACGAGGCACCCAGGTCAAGCCCTGTCCTCAGGGGGCACAGATTTAGGGGCAGGGGAGGGCACGGCCGAACACGTAAGTGAAGGGTGATGATCGAAGAAGACTATTTACACTAAGGAGAAACCGAGTAGGGAGCGGAGACCGTGCCCCCCGGAAAGCGGCCCACGGGGCAGAGGCTCAGCAAATTTTGCATAAATGAGTGATGCGTGGTTAGCAAACGATGCCCTCAAAAAGGGCCGCTCCAGTGACAGACGCGTGGACGAGAGGGCAGACGGACGGACTGCAGGCAGGACAGCCCCTCAGCTCATGGCCGCCGAGCCAGGACTAGGTGCCGGGCCCCCAGTGCCAAGGGTGAACCCAGGCTTGGTTTACAGGTGAGTATCCAAGGGAAAGAGGGTTCCCTGAGGCAGGGGTGGAGTCCCCATCCCACTGCGGGCTCCTCCCATGACCTGCACACCAGCCTCAGGAGCACGGGGACCCCAGCGGGCCTCGAGGGACAAGTTGGGCTTCACCAAGCAACGCGGCCTCCCCAGCTAGAGTCCCTGCCCTCCCCGCCATGGGCCTCCAGCCCTCTGAGCACCAATTAAGTAAATCCTAATTAAAAACAACAAAGTAATGAGAAGTAATGCCCCTCCCACAGCTACGCGGGGACCGCAACTCAGGAGGGGCTGGGTCGGGGCGACTCCCTGGACGTCCCCCCCGCCCCCGCCAGCACGCTCACCGAGCCGGACCAGGGGCCTCCTCCTACCACACCCACACACCCACGCACACACACCCAGGTGCCCAAGGCCCCGTGAGCTGCGAGCGGGAGCAAGAGAGCAGGCCCCCTGCGGACTCCGGGCCCACACGGGAACCCCTCCCCACCTAGAGCCAGCTCTGGGGACGCTGTGCAGAGAGAGGAGCCTGCACACCCCCCCGGCCCTCCTCCTGCAGACATAGACAGCAGAGACTCCGCGTCCCAAGGAGAGACACAGAACGAGGCCGAAAAGCGAAAGACAGCAAGAAAGAACGAGAGGGAAAGAACCAGAGACAGAGACAGAGGAGACAGAAGGGTCGGAAATACAGAGACAGGACCAAGAAAGTCGGGGACAAGGAGGGAAGACGGGACAGAGAGGCAGAGAGACGGCAGGCGGGGGATGGACGACAGGATGGCAGGAGAGACGTCCGCGGAAGAAGCAAGGGAAGATCAGGGAGAGCGAAGAGACAAGGACAGACGAGGGATCGCCAAAGAAGGGTCAGGGGCCAGCATTAAGGTCTCGGGAGCCGTGGGACGCTCTTCTGGGGCTTCCAGGAAGGTGGGCCCATCCTCTTCTCTCTTGTGTGTCACGGGGCAAGGAGGGCAGCCCGGGGGCCCCCCGCCTCGGGAGGCCTCTCCCAGCCCCCACCGAGGGACCAGCTCCTTGGCCCCAGCGTCAGGCGAGCTGAGCGAAAGACCAGAGGTCCTGCCATGGGGTGAGTGGGGGCTCCTCAGCCCCCCTGCCTTGTTCCCAGAAGCCCAAGCACTCAGCACCGGGGACCGCCTCCTGGGAGGCAGAGCCGAGCCCCGAGCGCCCCCCGCCTCAGGAACCCGCTAGTTAATTCAGCAGACACTCGGAGCCCTCCTGGGGGCCCTCCCCAAGCTAGGCTCCAGGGACACCCTGAAAAATAAGACACCATTCTTGTCCTCGGGGACACATCTCGAGAGAGGGAGCGATGTAAACAGCAGCGACACTCGTGGACACCCTCCCCAGCGCCCAGCGGACCCGGGGGAGGGGAGCTGCCCCGCCCTCCGAGGGGCTGCCCCCCCCCCACCGGCACCACCACCGCAGCATCAGTGGGGAGGCTGCCGCTCTCCACAAAGCCTCAGGGGTTTTGGTAAATGCCACCCTGACCACCCCCACCCGGGAGCAGGGACCCCTGTCCCTGTGTCAGCCGCTGGAACCCCACGTTGCCCTGGAGAAGGCTCCCCACTCCCCTCCCTTCTCGGTCATGAAACATGGAGCGGAAATCCGAGAGTGGTGCAGAAAACCTATTCGTTCGGAATTCAGAGGCGCCCGTCCCATCGGTGCCGGCGAAAGGGTGGTGAGGGCCACAGGCTCCGGCCCCGAGGGAAAGCACAATGCAGGAGGAGCCCGGGACAACCCCGTCGTCCCTCCAGGAGACACCCGCCAGGTGGGAGGCCAGCTCGGCACTGACGCCCGCTGGCATGTGCCACAGACACTCAGGCTGAGCCATCGGCAGCTGCACTAACAGGGACGCAGGTCCCCTGGGACAGGGCAGGCAGCCTGAGAGCCTGGCCCAGAAGCCCGGAGGCTATTTGGCCAAGTCTGTGTCTTCTCACCTGCAATGAGCCCGTGGACGCTTGAGCCCCAGACCCGGCTCTCATGGTCACCTCCTCCCTCCTGTGCCTCCTGCCCAGACCCCCTGCGCACGTGTGCTCACCTGCACCGAGGCAGGTTAGGGGGTCGCTGGGCAGACAGCACAAGGGTGGAGACCCTGGACACGATCACCGCTCTTCGGGAAGGAGAGCTCTGGGCCACAGTGGGGCCCGCTCCCTCCTCTCTGATCGGCGCTCGGAGCCTCTCCGGGGACCACGAGGCCCCAGGGAAGAAGAGACTGCAGTCCCTGGCCTGGGCTGGGGCCTCTGGGGTCTGGGCTGTGCAAACAGGCCCTCTGGAGCAAATTCCCCAAGCAGTCCCCCACTGCCCCTCAGAGCAGAAGCAACCACGCCTCAGCTCTGGCCCTCAGCCTGCTGGCCAGAGAAGGGGCCCGCCAGGCAGACGCAGGGACTGAGACCCCGAAGGGTGGGGGCGCTCTGCCTGCGCCCTGCACCCCCGCCCGTCCCCAGGTCAACTTCTAGACCTCCTGGGCGGCTTTGGGAATCCCAAAGTGGTCATCATCGGGGTCCACTCGAGCAGGAAAGCGGTGCGCAGGACACCTGGATTAAGCACCTTCCCGGAGCCCGAACCGTGGAGACGCGCTGACAAGCTCACGCCAAGCACAGCACCCGGTGCCAAGAGCGCGCGCCCGGGGAGCTCCTCCTGCGGGAACCGGCTGAGCCGCGCGGGTGGGGGGGACCCCAACGCCCCCCGCCCCCCGCCCCCGCCGGCCCGGGGAGCCCCTCCCCCGCGGGAAGCCGGCCGCCCGGAGCCGGAGCGCGGCGCGCGGACCCTTCAGCCAAGGTCAGCACACACGGGCGAGAGCCCCTTCCCGCCGGGCTGGCCACCGCGCGTTTGCTCGCGCGCCCCGCGGCCGGGTGTGGACGCTGCTGCCCGAGCCCCCGCCCCCGCGAGGGCCCGGCCCGGCCGCCTACCCGGTGAGAACCACCACGAAGTCCATGACGTTCCAGCCGTTGCGCAGGTAGGAGCCCTTGTGGAAGACAAAGCCCAGAGCTATGATCTTGATGCCCGCCTCAAAGCAGAAGATGCCAATGAAATAGGGCTCCGTGTCGTCCTGAGGAGAAGCGGAGAGAGGGTCGCCACCGCCCCCAGCTCAGCCGGCCCAGGGGGCAGCAGCCGCCCCGCCCCCGCCGCCCCGGCTCCGCCCTCCACCCGCCCTGCCCCGCCCCCATCGCCCCGGCTCCGCCCACCACCCGCCCCGGCTCCGCCCTCCACCCGCCCGACTCCGCCCTCCACCTGCCCGGACCGCCACACTTCCACCCGAGGCCTGTTTGCTCTTGTTTGCTCCCGTTTGCTCCCGGCCCTACGGGCCTAACGTGAAAGGCGGCCCTGCTCCCACAGCCAGTGACGTCCTGGTCACAGCGGGGAGGGGTCCTGGGGCCGCCCACCCCTCGAGGCCCTGCAGCAGGAGAAGCAGGGCTGACAACACTTGGGGGCTCTTTGTGCAATCCATCCAACACCCCTCGCGTCCAGCACTGTTACCTGTTTCTAAAGGAAACAGCCACAGGGAGGCCAAGGGACTGGGCTGGACGCTCAGTTTGTTGGAAACAGCCGTTCTCAAACCCAGAGGCCATCTGGGTCTGATCCTGGGCTCCAACCATTGCCGAAGTTGCCTGGATAAGGTCTCAGCTCCCTAGAGAGCCGCCCAGGACCCGCTTATTCATTCCGCATGCATCTTGTGGCTAATCATAACATACAAATGCAGATCTTGGTGGGGCAACTACAGCCCAGCCTCAGGGAGCCTCTGGAGAGCAAGACGCCCAGCCGGGCAGCAAGGAAAGGAATTCCAGGTGGAGGGAACAGGGTGAGCAAAGCAGTCTTGTCCCTCGGCCAAGAGCGCGCACTGGGGCCGGGCCCCTCTGGTGCTGAGCAAGGTGGGAAACGCAGGCCTCGCGCAGGAGGGTGCCCCATGGACACAGGCACTGCCGGTGTGGCCAGTGACCCCGGCATCGCTCACGGGGGGAAGGCGGCAGAGAGAACCGTGGTGCACAGGGGCCCCAGGGAACGGGACCAAGGGCTGCACGGGGAGGATCAGCGCGAGAAGTGGCCTGAGCGCTAACTCCCGACACCTGTGCCCCAGGGCTGCTGTGTACAGAGCGGACGCACAGGGCGGGGAAGGGTCTGCCCTCAGGGAGCCGCGGCAGGGACTGCCCTTCGGACAGCGGCTCTGCCCTGCCGGAGGGGCCAGGGTTTCCGGGTCCAAGGACTGGCCACCGTGGGGCTGCAGGGGCGGGGAGGGCCAGATTGGCTCCCAGCGACCGCTCTCAGCTCCCACTGAGGGCCCACGGCCTGTGCCTTCCTCCGCCAAGAAGCCTGGTCCTCAAGAGCTCTCCCCATCCGACCTGGTGTGCCCTCCGCCTGGGCCTTCCCAGCTGTGCCTGGCAGAAGCGACCTCCCTGAGGGGCTCCGTCAGCCCAGTGTCCATCATGGCCCAGCCCTCCCGTCCTGCTGCCCAGATGCTGACTCATGACAGAAAGCATCGCCCGGAAGCTTTAGGTCTAGTTTAGTTGGAGGGTCCCCTGTCCCCAAGGGAAGGGGGTGCTGACATCTGGCCCAGGAAACAGCTTGGCTCTAGCAAACACAACCTCACAGAAAGCTTCTGGACACACGAAAGAGCAGGCCAGAGCTGGGAGATGCGGTGGGGCCCCACCCCAGACCCCTCTCATCACTGCTCTTCCCCCAGCCCCACTCTTGAGGGCTGGCTTGGGGAGGGGTGGGTGGGCAGGCAGCCAGGGGCTTGGTTGGGGGTGGAGCGGGACTGCCAGCTAGGGGTTCCGGCTACAAGCTGCTCAGGCAGTGGATGGGCGGCTGGGACCCAGAGCCCCCAGAGACAGGGAGCCGGGGAGGCTCCACCCCAGGCCAGGCTGGCAATCAAGGGACCACCTGTACCACCTCGCCTCCTACCCAGCAAGCCTCCTCTCCAGGCCCTGCTCTGTGTTCCAGCCTTCTCTCCACCCTAAGGGTCTGAAGGCCTGTGTCTGCACCCAGGACTAGGGTCAGCAAGGGCTCCTCAGGCCTCTAGGCCAGGCCCAGGCTGGGCGCATTCTGCCTGTCTTCCCAGTAGCCCCAACACCCCCCACCACCACAAGCAAACCTTCCCTCACCTGGGGACAGGAGCTCAGACTTGCCCAGATGCCCGGCTGGCCCACTCAAGCCTGCTGCCCAGCAGGGACAAGCCCAAGACTGACCGCCGTACACGGGCCTCCCTGCCCCCTGCCCCCCACCATTTCTTGGCCCGTTTCCTTCTGGCCCTACCCCTGCCAGACTTCCCTGGAGGTATGGCCACGCCCTGGGGCCTGGCAGAGTTTCCCTGCTCTCACTTTCTCTTCTCCAGCCTTCAGAACAGACGCTCACGACAAGCACGCACGACACCAGCACGCACGAGGGGCCCACGGGAAGCCAGCGACCCCGTGTGGCTCCACAGGGGGCAAGAGGCACCCGAAGGGACGGCACCCACTCATGCCTGGCGGCAGGGCTGAGCCACCCTTCACACCCCTCCTCTTGCACAACCCAAGCCCTGGCCTGCAGAAGACTGCTCCAGGAACCCTCCCGTTCCCCGGCTGTCCACTTCCTTGCCTTCTTTTGGTGCCTCACCCAACCGTGAGCACCCCCAAATCAGCCTTCTTCTGTCCTCCCTTCCCCGCCCTGGGCTTGCGATGGCGGGGAGGGGGAGTCGGGGCTAGGCACTGAACGGTCCCTGTAGCACCAGCTGCCTGCCTCCACCAAAGTTAGGGAAAGAAGCTGCGGAGAGGACCGACTGCTTGCCAGGGTACAAGGGAAGAGTGATTCTCCTCTCCATGCCCAGCGCCCCCAGGAGAGGCTGAGCTGTCTCTCGGGGACCTTAGGACCTCTAGCAGCTTTCCAGCAGGGCCCCAGAGCCCCTCTCCAGACCCCGGCCCCGCTCTTCTCCCTGCTCTCACGCCTGGGAGCCTACACCGAGCCCACGCAAAGGGATCAGGTCGGGAGGAATGACTGAGGGCTAGGGGACACGGTCTCACCTTTGAAATGAGGCTCACCGCTCCAAATCACCCTCTGCCCCTCCAGAGACCCTGCCCTAGAGTTCTGACTGTCATGTGCAACCGGGGACACCACAGGGATCTGTGGAGTCTTGACAGAATGGATGAAAATGATTCAGGATGTCTGGGAAGAATGCTTCCCAGACGGGGTGTGGGCATGGGAAAGGGATTCCAAGCAGAGCCAGGAAAGACAACTCTGAAAGACAGGTGGACAGTCCCTAGACCAGGACCGTACCACAGGGACCAAAGGCCATCACACCCCTGCCAGGAAGGGTGGGCAGCCAGAAAGGTGGGCGCTCACGGAGCCTGACATTTCCCCGGGGGCCGAGATGAATGCCCCTCCCCCACCCTAGGTTTCACTTAGCTCTTGGATCAGGGCTTAAGGTGGTGGAACTGAAGAGCCCATCTGAGGAATGGGGTGGCTAGTGGCCCCGGGCCGACAGCCGCTAGCTAACCCGGTCTCTCTCAGGCCATCCTTCCCATCAGCGGGGGAGCTGGCTACCCCAGTCCTCTGGCCCTGAGGGAGGTGTTAGCCACCTGGGTTCTCTCCTTTTCCTCCACTAAAGAGAGAAGCGAGCTACCCAGACCACCCAGCCCGAGGAAGCTAACCTGAGCCGTAGATCCTAGGGGGTCGTGGAATCAGACAAGATGCCGGCACCCCACAGCCCCGCCCTCAGGCCCGCGCCGCCACCGCACTCACCAGCCGCTCGGACATGGGCGTCTTGTCCCCGTCAGGGAGGTGCTGCTCCAGTGCCAGCACGATACAGTTGGCGATGATGGTGGCCAGGATCATGTACTCAAACGGAGTGCGTGCGTTAAGGACTGGCCAGGAGGCGCCAAGGGGGAGGGGAGGCGGGGAGGCCGAGGCCCCCAGCGCGGTGCAGCGGCCGGGGCCAGGCCCCCTCCGGAGGGGCTGAGAAAGACCGGTGGGAAGTGGGAAGCCCATCCCGCCCTCCCTGCCCTCCCCCTCCCCCTCCCCCTCGGGGGCGCCTCGGGGCCGAGCCTCCGCAGTCCGGGCGGCCCGCCCCTCGGCACGGCCCGGCGGCCGTCAGCACCGCGGACAGCGCCCCCGCCCAGCGCCGCGCGCCTCCCGCGACCCGAGGGGCTGGGGCAAGGACCCCGCGCAGGCGCACACTCTCACCTAGGGACACGTCGCCACATGTACCTACACAGGCGCTCGAACATACATGTACCCGGAGTCCCGAACGCACGCACGCGCAACACCGGGTTCCTGTAATGCCCGCACACACACGCAAGCACCTGCAGCCAGGCACGCGCCCGGGCTCGCGTCCACACGGGTGCTCACACCTACACAGACACGGATTCGCCCTCGGGTGCCCTCCGGGCTGGCCGCGCGCTCTGCCCCCACGCCAAGGGACGGAAGGGACGAGTCCGGGGACAGGGGCTCCGCCCAGCGTCCATCCCGCTCCCGCAGCCGCCACCACCACGAGCACACGCGCGCGCGCACACACTCACACACACACGCACACGCGGCGCGCGGAGGGTCCCGGAGCCCCGCCCCGCCCCCTCCTCGCCGAGAGCCGCGTCCCCGATCCGCCGCTCTCCAGGTCGCACCCTCCTCCCGACCCCGGGAAAGATGGCCACTGGGCGCCGCACGCGACGCGCCCCGGCCCCGGCCGCCCCCCCCCCAGACTCGCCGGACGCCGCGCCCGGTCCCTGTCCCCTCGACCTCGGACGGTCCCCCGGCCCCCGCGCCGCCCGGCCCCCGGCAGGATATGGCCACTCGGTGATGCGCTTGGCGTATTTGCGGACGACGTTGTCTTCGCTGAAGACGAAGAGCGAGCGGTTGACGGTGAAGCAGTTCTGCTTGACCGGGATGGGGTTGTACAGCGCCATGGTCCGCGCGCGCTGCGCGATCGACTGCTTGTACAGCACCCGCTGGCCCGGCTGCAGCCCCCCCGGGCCCGGGCCGCCCGGGCCGCCCGCCCCGCCGCCCCGAGCGCGCTCCGCACCGGCGCCTCCATAGCGGCTGCCCAGCTCGTCCCCGAAGCGGACCATGGCTCCCGGGCGCCGCGCGCATCCCCCGGCCCGGCGGCCCCGGCAGGGAGGGCGCGGGGCGCGCCAGCCAGGCGCTCGGAGCGGAGCAGCAGCGGAGCCGCGGGACCCGCACCGGACCTCGCCCGGCCCCGCCGCCGCCGCACCCGACTCCGCCGCCCGCACCACGCCCTATAAGGGGCCGGTCACGTGGCGGCGCCCGGCCAATCCGCGCTCGCCCCGCCCGCCCGCCCGCCGCCCGCCCCGCCCCCAGCTGGCCGCCCCCGCCCTGTCCCCCGCGGCCGGTCCCCGCCGCCAGCCCTCGGGGCTGCGCCTGGGCCCCCGGGCCTCCGCGCCGAGCCCCGGGCTGGGCCGGGCGCGGGGAGCGGGCGCCGGCCAGACGCTGAACCCGCCAGGGGCGGCCGGGAGCCGGGCGGGACTGGGAGTCCTCGACGGACCGCCGAACCGAGCGGCCCCGGCGGACCCCTCCTTGGACCCCAGGGGCTGGAGGCGTCACCAGCCGTGAGAAGCTCCAGTCCAAACAGCGGAGGGTTAGACCCCCGGCTCCGCATGTTTCTTTCCACACCTCAATCCCCTTGCTGCGGACCACTGGCCTCCTCCAAGAAGATGCTGGCTCCCGGGCCCTCTCCTGCCATCCCTTCGGAGTCTTGGACACCCTCATAGATCATGTTCTCAAGTCCCTGGGCTCGGGTTTTTAGGATGCACGACTCCGTCCTGGGGCCCCTCGGCCCCCAGTCGTATCCTAGGCCTTCCTGTCAACACGCACTGAATGAGTTCCAAAATCTCAGTTCAGAGATTGCTTTGTTCCACCATCCATTCAGTAAAACTGAAGAGAGCCTGCTGTGTGCGATTCCTCCGTCCGTCCGTCCATCCATTCAGCGACTGCACTAAGCACCCGTTAGATGCCAGGCACCAGGCTCCCAGCTCTGCCTGCAGGGAGCTGACATTCTCACACAGGAACGACAAATAAATGCCTCCACACTGGTTACTTCGAACCCGACGCTACCCTACTCCACACACACACACACACACAACTTGCTCATTCGGTCCTCAGGACACTCGGGTAAGAAGCCGGAACCACTCCTGGTGAGTGACTGAGGGGATAAACCCAGTGTCGCAGCTGTCCCCTTCACCCGCGGGCAGCACCCGGGGGCCGTGAGGACGGAACAAGGATGGCAAGCGGCACTGAGGCGGGGAAGACCTCTGTCAGGAAGTGACCCGAGTGTTGTAGAGAAGTGACACGTGCAAGGGACACCGGCACGGAGCGCAGAGGCCCAGGGGCGATCTCGGGCTGTGCGGACGGAGGCATGGGCTCCCACGTCTGTCTGAGGTGACGGGAAGTCAGAGAAGAGTTCTGTGCAGAGGGGTCATCATGACTCTGGCTCTGGAAGAATCCCCCTGGCTCGTAAGTGGGGAACAGATGGTCGGGGCCTGGGGTGTGTTGCCCATGATGCACTCAGACGTAAGCAACTCAAGCCAGCTCTCGGTGGCTCACATAGTACGGTTTTAACCTCGCTTACCAGAAAGGCATAAAGCATGCCATTTCAGGAACACAAACTCTTTCCATCCTTCCTCCACGCCACAGTCGCAACGTATACTTTTTGTCGTGCTTGTCACCTTCTGGCCCAAGGCAGCTACCCCATCTTTATACCACCATCTCAAATGAAAGAAGGGGCAGGTGTAAAAAAGACATCCATTTTTTAAAGTAAACATAGAACGTCCTTTTATAAACAAAAGTTTCCTCAGCAGCTCCCCAGAAATGTCTCTTTAGACTCCACTGGGCAGACCCGGGCCACGGACCACTCCCGGTTTCAAGAGGGCGAGGCAGCAGAGGGACTAGGACAGACATCACCCGCCGAGGTGGGCACGTAGTGACCCCAGACATAAACAGGGTTCACTTAGCTGCAAAGTGGAAGGGAAGACCATAGCGAGGCTGCCAAAAGGCCTGTCACTGGGAGAAACTGAGAGGTCCCTGACAGCAGCCCCAAGGAGAGACAGTGTGGTCTGGAGGAGGAGCGCCACGCCCAGGGGCTCTACGGTGCAGCCGGCTGGATGGCTGGCGTGTTGGCTGAGAGACCGCGGGAGAAGGAATGGAGGCTCTTGGATTTTTACCTGACTGGTACTCTTCACTGCAACAGGGAAATGAGGGGAAGAGCTTGTTAATCACAGGGTGGAGATTAAGAATTTTGTATTTGACCTAAAAGTGGGGATGTTGAGTAGGCACTCGGACTTTGCAAAGGATGTTCAGACGGTAAATCACGGCTGGAGACAGGAGTCTGGAAGCCGCGTTAAACACTTGTGGTGTCTGCCCCATTCTCTCCGCCCCTCCCCGCTCCGCCCCTCCCCGCTCC
>JAPYYM010001871.1:0-12949 GCA_028534135.1 Potos flavus
GAAACATACGTCTAAGAGTATGTTCCCAGATAAACAGAGAGATGGCAGGAAGTACCTCATGCAAATGCAAAGTAATGAGGAGACATAAGAGCATTAATTAATGTACTGCTCTCCATTTTGTTGGATTTGGCATAAAATCATTTTGAGCTGGTGAATGACTTTTTTAATCATTAAAAATGATTCTAAATCATTAAGAAATTAAACCCACATCATACACTTGCAAAAGAGGTTCCATAAAACACAATTGGAAGAGCCCCTGGCAGGAAGCTTTTGGTAATCGAGTGAAAAAATCTCAAGGCCAGAATCATCTCACGTACTGTCAGTTGGGGGCCGAAGGCACTGTCTGGCCTTTGAGTGATGCAGCTTTCTTGACCTCTTACCATTTTGTGCACTGCCTGAGCTGTGCATCTGTGAATGAGAGCTAACTCTCATTAGCACTAGGAAATAGGTTTGAGGAGAAATTCCTCAGAACTGCCACCTCTGAAGTTTTCCAACTCACAGGGAAAATTCTGGAACAAGACCCACAGAGAACATTTCATCAAGAAGTGAAATGAATTTGGGGTGCCTAGGTGTCTCAGTCAGTTAAGTGTCCAACTCTTGGTTTCAGCTCAGGTCATGATCTCATGGGTCATGGGATCGAGCCTCGCCTCGGGCTCTGCGTTCAGCATAGAGTCAGGTTGAGATTCTCTCTCCCCTCTCCCTCTGTCCCTCTCCCTGCTCCCACACTATGTCTTGCTCTCTTTCTCTCTAAAGTAAATAAGTAAATTTTAAAAAGAATAAAAGAAGCAGTGAAGTGGATTTTTTAAAAGATGTGACTTTAATAAGGATATGACCTTAAATGCTTTTGATTGAGTGGTACGGTGTGGAGTCAAAAACATTGGAATAGCCAGAATGAGAATCTCAGTTCTGACTCCTGATCTAACACAATTATTTTTGGGTAGGTGAGACTGTTGGGAGTTTGCATTGTTGGGTTAAGTCAAACACCCTTCTGCTTCAGTTTGGGTCCCCCAAAGCAAAGCCTGAGATGAGATAGTTTATGCGGGAGGTGATTTCGGGAAGCAAAAATGAGAAAGCAGGAAGGGTCACATAGGAAAGAAGAGAAAACTAAGACAGAGCAGACAAGGGGAGACTAATTCCATCAGAACCTTCTGGGATGCATACAAACATACAGACAGGGACTAGAACTTTTATCCACCAGTGTCTGCCCCTCGTCGAAGGAGGATTGCCTCTAGGGATGTTTGCTTAGGTGTGTTGTGGCTGTATCTTCCCAGGCCCATCAGGCTCCAATGCACCAGAGAAGGCTCCAGGGAAAGCCCCTCCTCAGTGTACTGGGGAGTGGCAAAACCAAGCTTGCTAGAACTCTGTGTACTGTAGCTTGGCTGGAATGAATGGCGGACCAAGGAGTTGTGCCTGGGGCGTGAAATAATTATCGTCTGTTATCCCACCCAGTTCTACATGTGTTCTAGAGAATCCCATGAGCAGATCAGCTGGAATCCCCCATTACAGTCAGTCATCGCTCACCAAGCCTGTTGAGTTTTTGGTCATTCCTGAAAGGGGCACTCATTCACTCATGCATCCATTCATTTATTCCTTAGTTATGTTTTGTATGTCTGCTACATGTCTGGTACTATTCTAGGTGCTAAGGGTGCAGCAGTTAACAAAAGAGAAAAATCCCCATGTCAGGGAGGAAGACAGACAAAGAAACAAACACGTGAAATATATAGTTTGTCATAAGTACCCGGGAGAAAAATACAGCAGAGAGGAGCTCAGGGGGTGCCAAAAGGCTGCTCAGGAAGGCTGGAAGATGAACAGAAGAGACCTGGTAATTCATCAAGCTCAAATCTGTTTAATGTAGCAAATTGCCTTCATCTGGCTACCTCTCAGAGAACCAATGAGCAAGTTTATAGAAAAATATCACTATCCCTGTGTTGTCTCTTTTAAAGATGTTAGCTTATATTCAGGCAGATTCTGCCCACAGGAATTAATGCAATCCTCAGTGTGAATCCAAGGTGCAGATTTTCCAAGGAGAGTCAAGAGATTCAACACATCCTTACAGATTTAGCCCCCTGAGTTTTTCCTGCATTTTTCAAATCGAGGATTTCGCCTTTGTGTATGGTATTCGGGTGTCAAAGGCCATCCTACAAAAATAAAGATCTCACATATTAATCCATTACTGGTAAACACAGAGGTTTTGCTTTGTGCTCAGGTCAATCCTGGTCGCTGGTCTCATGAAAGTCACAGTTTAGTTGCAGCTTTAGTTAGGACCAAGACTCACCAAATAACAGTAAATGATACCAGTGAGAGCACAGGGTCGTGCTGGTCTACATGGTGCCAATTAAAAGTAAGTGGTAAAAAACTTGAAGAAAGGCAGATTATGTAACAAAGATTTCTCAAAACAGCTGGATTGTGAAAAGGATCTTAAAGAATAGGTAAATTTTAGCAGAGGGGGTTGATGACGGCATATTCTATATGGGACAGTGATGGAGGACAGGGAAGATGGGAAGATGGCTGCCTAACTGGGGTGGTTACTGGGGAAAGTTGCATGAATTGGGTAGGGTTGTGTTAGGTGTTGAGAAAGTCTCCAACATTTGTTCACCCAACAGTGGTGGAGCATGTTGCACATGTCACTGCCAGGACATGGGACACATACAGCAAAGGAGTAGGGGCCAAGACAGGTGATCCCAGGAGACAGGAGCAGAGAGAGCGATGGCATGTGTCAGGGTGGGAGGGAGCAGGAAGTCTTATTGGGTCACATTGGTTGTGAAACTGGGGGTAAGTGTGAAGTTCAAAGCATGGTAACAGAAATAGAAAAAATATATGATTTTCTGTGAAAAAGAAGTCAACTGAATTTGGTAATTGATGGGTATAGGGATTGAAGGAGGGAGACATATTGAACCTGAGCTTTTGTTGTTGCTTTGTTTTGTTCAAGCCTGGGAGAACACAGGTGCCATTAACAGAAAAATGAAAGGCATGGAAAGAGTGCATGCTTTTTGCAGTTCAGTGATTCTGTTTCAGAAAAAAATACATACATAACATATATACATACATACATAAAATCACTGTATCACATCCCTTTGAAGTTAGAGAGAGAGCCAGCATTTGTGCTAAACACTACAGAGAGCACCTAAAGTAAATGAAACAGTGTCCCAACCGCCAAAGAGAGATAACAGTTGTCATCTCCATTCTATGGATGAGGAAATATGAGATTAGGGAGGTAACTAGGTGTCATTCAGCTCAATTGGCAAAGGAAGATGGGGTTCCATGCTAAGTCCATTTGACTCACAAGCCTGCATTCTCCAAGTGCTGCTACCAGGTTAAAACATTGGGTTATTTTCTGATTATAAAAGTAATTTAGTGTAGCTAGTAATTGTTAGCGTTAAATATTTGTAATGTTTTTCTTCATACAATAGTAACACATGTCACTTGTAACAATGTTCAAATATCAAACATGTAAATGTGAGGAGTGCCTGAGTGGCTCAGTCAGTTAAGCATCTGACTCTTGGTTCTGGCTCACGTTGTGATCTCAGGGTCGTGAGATCAGGCTCCACATCGGTCTCTGCCCTGGGTGTGGAGTCTGCTTAAGATTCTCTCTCTCTCCCTCTGCCCCTCCCTCCTCTGCTCATGCTCTCTATCTCTCCCTCTAAACAAAACAAAACAAAACAAAAAATATGTAAATGTGAAAGACTCCAATAACTTCAACCCTTCCCCCAGAAAGTACAGTGCATAGTATTTATATATATCAGTATAGGTTGAATTCTCTATTAATTCTGGTTTTTAAATAAGCCTTACTACTTTGCTACACCTTGTCTCTTTATATAAAAAGCCATGTATTTAGGTCTGTGAGATGAGGAGCCATTTATCACATTCATGGCATAACTTTAAGGTGTGTGTGAAATGACTTAAGTTCTTTATGAGATAAAAGAATATTCTTTCCAATTCTTCTTTCGTGGATAATCTAATTCTCTGGGTTTAATCTATTTCTCTCAAGCTCCATATATTCAGATTTCAGGCCAAGGAATCAGCTTTATAACTTCTGATATTGCCCACTCTGCAGAGATGGGCATTTCTTTCTTCATTTCTGATCTTCATGATCAACTTTTTCACTAATAAAAATATACCAGCCTATATCTCTAAACTTCCAACCTTAGAGAAACTGATTCAGATTCAAATCACCACGTATGAGGCATGCGTTGACATGCATAATACGAATGTCAGTAGGGAGAATACAGGGTTGTTTTCTCAAAGGGAAACACGCTATGATAAATGAGTAAGGCAAAACATAGGTTGAGTAGAAAAGATTAGTATGCTTTATTGACCCATATTTGGTCCCAGTCACTGCCTTAAGCACTGAGATGCAGCAGGGAACATAATAGACAATCCCATGAAGACGAACCTTAATCTCTATGGGGAGACAAGTAAACAAGTGAACAAGCATGAAAATTACAGATTGTGATAATGTAATGAAGGAAACAATCAGCTGAGAAAATAGAGGGTGTCAGGGGAGCCTCTTTAGAACAAGCAATCAGAAATAGTTCCTTTGAGCTGAGCCCTGAAGAATAAGAACCAGTCTGGTCTTCCTACTGTCACTACTCTCTTTTTCAGTCTTCACCTTGATTGAACCTGATCTGATCTCCATGCCTACAACTATGCAGTTGACATTTGCTAGATAAAATCATATCTTCAGAGTGCCTGGTCTCACTTTTAAGTTCTTTAACACAAATGTCAAATAGGCATGTAAGACCCCCTGAAAATCTTACTGAGCCCCCTAAAGAGTGCTTTTTTACACAACTAATCAAAATTCCAGCAGAGAGTAGGATCCAAAACAGATGGCTCAAAGGACTTTTTAAATAAAAGGATCTCTGGGGGGAGATTTAAGGAAGACACTAAGGGTGCCTGGGTGGCTCAGTCGGTTAAGAATCTGCCTTTGGCTCAGGTCATGATCCCAGGGTCCTGGGATTAAGCCCCGCATTGGGCTCCCTGCTCAGTGGGGAGCCTGCTTCTCGCTCTCCTTCTCCCTGCTGTTGCCCCTGCTTGTGCTCTCTTTCTTTGTGCCAAATAACTAAATAAAATCTTAAAAAAGAAAGAAAGAAAAACACCAGGAGATATCCTTAATATCCTCAGAGATGAACAAAAGTGGAGAGCTGTTACCTTCTAAAATCTGAAGGGACAAGAGGAGAATAAGGACTATGCCACTCTCCCAGATGCTGATTTCATGCCTTTCCTTTTACCTCAAAAGCCCATATCTGTGGTATAGTCACTTTGGAAATTAGTTCAGCAGTTTCCTATAAATTTGAACATAAATTTACCATATGACCCATTGATCCCATTCCCAAGTATTTACCCAAGAAAGGTGAAAACTCACACAAAACCTGTGCATGAATGTTTAGAGTGCCTTTCTTCAGAATTCCCTGGAAATAACTGGAAATAGCCCAAATCCATACAATGGCATTTCACTCAGCAATAAAAAAAAAAAAGAATGAGTCACTGATACATGTAAAATGTATAAAACATAGATGAATTTCAGATGTGTTGTCAAATGCAAAAAGCCAGACTTAAAGGCCAGTCTTTTTTGTGACTAATATTCCATTGTACATATGTATCACATCTTCTTTATCTATTCGTCTATCAGTAGACACTTGGACTGATTCCATATCTTGGCTATTGTAAATAATGCTGCTATAGACATAAGGGGGCATGTGTCCCTTTGAATTAGTATTCTTGTATTCTTTGGGTAAATACTCAGTAGTGCAATTACTGGGTCATATAGTAGTTTTGTTTTTCATTTTTTTGAGGAACCTCCATGCTGTTTTCCACAGTGGCTGCACCAGTTTGCATTCCCACCAACAGTGTAGGAGGGTTATTTTTTCTCCACATCCTCACCAACACCTGTTATTTCTTGTGTTTTTGATTTTAGACATTCTGACAGGTATGAGGTGGTATTTCATTGTGGTTTTGATTTGCATTTCCCTGATGATTAGTGATGTTGAGCATCTTTTTATGCATCTGTTGGCCATCTGGATGTCTACTTCGGAAAAATGGAATATTATTCAGCCAATAAAAAGAATGATATCTTGCCATTTGCAACGACATGGATGGAACCAGAGAGTAAAATGCTAAGAGAAACAAATGAATCAGAGAAAGACAAATACCATATGATTTCACTTATATGTAGAATTTAAGAAACAAAACAAATGAGCAAAAGCAAAAAAAAAAAAAAAAGAGAGAGAGAGACAAGCCAAAAAAGAGCATCATAACAGATGGTTACCAGAAGAGACCTGAGTGGGGAGTGGGGGGTGAAATAGGTGAAGGGGATTAAGAGTACACTTATCTTGGTGAGCACTAATATCTAGAATTGCTGAATCACTGTATCATGCACCTGAAGTTAATTTAACACTGTATGTTAAGTACTCAAGGATAAAAATTTAAAACAGAAACTACATACTATATAAAACAATATGATACTTTGAAAAAAGAAAAACTGTAAGGACAGAAATCTTCAGACCAGTGGCTGGCAGGGTCTGGGGCAGGGAGAAGGGTTGGTTATAAATGGCACAACAAAATTTTAGGGGCACCTGGGTCGCTCATTGGTTGGTTAAGCATCTGACTCTAGATTTCAGCTCAGGTCATGATCTCAGGGTCATGAGATTGAGCCCTGTGTCGGTCTCCACACTGGGTGTGGAGCCTGCTTGGGATTTTCCCTCTCTCTTTGTCCCTCTCCTCTCACTCGCTTGTGTGCTCTCTTTCTAAGAAAAACAACAACAGAATTTGGGGGGATGATAGAACTTTTTATATCAATTATGGCAGTGACTACATATGTTTGTCAAAATGCATAGAACTCTATACTAAAAGGGGTGAATCTTGCCATTTTGTAAATAATATCTCAATAAACCTGATTTAGCAACACAAAAAGCCATCCACATATCACACCGTCTACCCTCAGATGATGGTTTCAATGTGTTCGTCACGGATCAAATAGAATACATCTTGGGAGAATTGCTTTATAGTTTCACCATCAAGTTCTATAAACCCACCTGTGTCCATAATTTCACCTCTGTCTTCCCTCCTCAGGTTCAAGGGGAGGAAGTGACTTCCAGACGCTATGAAAGGCAAATACTTCCTCAGGTGCTCAGCATTCTTCCCATCTCGGCTTCCCATCATCCCTTCCTGTCCTCCCCAGCTCAGGATCATTCCTCCACCAGGTCATTTCCTTCGTATACCCACAACACTCTCCCTTGACACCACAACCCAGTTTCTGCCCTACCCCTCTGCTCCTTCACTACAAAATACCTTAAGAGGTGATCAACACAAGCTTTCTCCACTCCCTCACCTCTAATCCATTCTTTAAAATCATTCTGAAGGTTTTCAAATGCACAGCAAATGATAAATAATTATATAACAAGCCCCATGTTTTCGATATCCAAATTTAACAGATGTTAACACTTAGCTGTATTTGCTCAAGATTATCTTTAAAAAAAGTAAAGCATTACCTATGGAATTGAAACCCCCAATCCTGTTACTCCTCATTCCCCAGAGTTAACCGCTATTCTAAATTCAATATGTATCATTCCCCTCGTGGTTTTAGATTTTGCTGTATCTACATGTGTCCATAAATAATATACAGTGTTGTATAGTGTGTATTTAAACTTTATACAACTGATATGATACTTTAGACACCTTTGTTATTTACATCTTTAATTGCTTCTTGCAATTAAATCCTATTTCTTCCCTTGGGTTTTTTTGTTTTTCATTGTTGGACCACGTTATTTTAGAATTCTTTCAGAATACTCTGTGGGCACCAACTTTATCATTTCCGGCATGTCAGAAGAATTCTGTATTGCCTACACACTTAAATGATAGTTTTTCTGGATGCAGAATTGTATTATGAAGTTATTTATTCCACATGATTGAATGTATCGTCCAACCGCCTTTCGGCATCCAGGGCACCAAAGCCACTCATCTGAATCTAGTTTCATTACAGCATCCCATCCATCTTTCTCATATTTAGAGATTTTTGTCTCTGTCCTTGGCATTCTGAAATTCCAGGTGAGAGTCCTTTTCCCCAATCCTCCTCTTGAAATTGGAAGACATGCCCTTCTTTAATTTGGAAACATGTATCCCCTATTTTTGCTTGAGGATTTCTTCCCCTGCATTTTCCCTGTTCCCTCCTTCTGAAACTCCTATTGGATTGATACTGGACTTCCTGGATCTATCCCTCATTTTCTACTTTCCTACTCGACATTTGATCTTTTTGACTTTGTATTTTGTGAAAATTATTTTATTGTATCCTCCATTTTCCCTAATTTTGCTTGCCAGCCCATCTATGACGTTGAGGGTTTTGTTTTGTTGTGTTCTGTTTTTCTTTTAAGTTTTTATTTAAATTCCAGTTACCATACAGTGCATCATTAGTTTCGGGGGTACAATTTAGAGATTCAACACTTCCATACAATACCCAATGTTTTTTTGTTTTGTTTTGTTTTTTAAATTTTGACAATCAAGCTTTCAATTCCAGGAACTTCCATGAGTGGAATATTCTCTTGCATTTCTCTGGGGACCATTGTCCTCTTCGTCTTGTGTTGACTCTGTTTTCTCTGGGTGGTAGCTCTCTCTAAGGGTGTTAGCGTTCTGTAAATGTGTGATGGTCCCCAAGTCTCTGTACAAATGCTTGAGTTCAGCCTTCTTTGAGAAGGGAAATGATGGGGACTGCTGCCCTGTGGGAGGTGCCAGGGACTGTTCTTCCACATGGAGGGGCTCTCACTTTGTTCTCGGTGTTACCACCATCTAAGCATGCGGCACGCTCTCTCCTAGACACTTCTGGGACAGATTATCCTGTACTCACAGCCTGACCCAAAGTTCCATGTGTTGGTGGAGGCAGTGGTGTAGGATGCTGACAGGCTACCCACTGGTCTGTTCCATGCTATCCCCAAACCCCTCTGACTCTTGATGTTCACTCCTCTGTATTGCCTGTTCTGCATGTAGCTGCTCTATGAGGTATTGAAATGTGACTCTCCTATCCAAACTAAACTCACTTGCTTTTTTTTTTTCCACCTTTCAGGGATTCAACATAACTTATGCCAAAAAGATCACCACTTTTGTTTCACTTTCCAAATTATTAGGAACTGGGTGCCCTTTTTCTATAATGTCTAGGGATTGGGACAAGAGGGGAAGGACTAAAACACGTGCTCATTTTGTCATCTTGAAACATAATTCTGTACACTAATTTTATAAGTGACACCTTTATAAATGGTTCTTAAAGTTAAAGGATTTTTTCTATTGAATCCTTTAAGCATTCCCTAGTGAGGAATGCATGTATGTATGTGTGTGGGGATACCCATGTGTGCCTTTGTGTATGCGTATCTTTTTTCTTATCTTTCATATTTCTTGATAAGCACTTCCAGAACTATTTTGCATAGCGCTGCTAATGGTGGGTGGCCTGTCCAATACCCTCATCACTAACAACTCTGTCCCCCTCCACACAATCCAAGATGGAAGATGGGGGGGGGGGCTGCCAGCAACCATGGTAGTCCTCACCTCTGAACACGAGTGATTAAACTAGAGAGGGACCCTACATGGGTTGCATAAATCAAAGCCTCTTTTCCAGAAATTTGAAAAAATGATCACACAAACACATAATTAAAGTTCCACTAAGTGAAATGGAGATCAATGTCAAGGAGCTATAGAGGCTGAGTTCTGAAGGATGGTACCGTGCTGAAGAATGGAGATGTGGTCTAGGTGGGAAGGAGACACGTGAGGGTCCTGAGAAGGAAGGAACATAACATGGTTGAGGGGCTGATGGAAGGCCAGAGGTCTGGAGGGCAGAGCCCCAGCAAGAATGCCTTTCTTCTCCTCCTCATCGCCATCGCTGTGTCTGCCCTGCACTGCTCCAAGTAACTTGCAGGTACCAACCCACTGAGGTGAGGAAGAACAGCTGGGGAGGAACCACACCCTGCAGGACAGAGAAGCCATCTTAAAGATTTCAGTTCCCACCCTGAGAACAAAAGGAAGTAATTAAAGTTATGAAGAACAATAACATGACTAGACGTACAGATTAAAGGAACATTCTGGCCCAATTGTAGAGAAGAGGAAGAAGTTCAGTGAGATTAGAAGCTGGAAGACCAGCGTGAGGCTAATTCATGGGCACACATCTTTATCTTAACCTCAACTTTAATGGGGCCACCCTAGTGTTGTGAAGAAACTACGTGTGATGGTCTCAATTAATTAATTATTAATTCTGTGAATTAAGGACACATATTACTAGATTACTCAGATTTCTTTGTGTTTATTGTAAGTCAGGAATGGAAGTGAATTCTATAAAAATATCTTTTTGGAATTAATTGAAATGTTTTTTTGTCTTTTTTGTTTTTTTAAGATATAGATAGATAGATAGATAGATAGATAGATAGATAGATTTGGAAATCTAGAGGAAAACCTACTTGGTCATGTAATGTATTTTATTTACAGATATGAGAGGATTTTTTCCATTTATGTTAATAAGAAAAGCTGATACATGGTTTTCTTTTGAAAGATCTTCTTTCTCCAGTTTCACATTTAAGGTTAACCTAAATTTTAAAAGCAAATTAGGTTAGCTTTCCTTCTTTCTCTCTGCCCAGAAACAATTTAAATAGCAGAAGTTCCATAAAGTCCAAAGAATTTATCCATGAAACTGCCTAGGACTAGATATTTTTGAGGAAATAGTTCTTTGATAACTTTGCTAATTTTTCTCTTCATTATCTTGTTTTTCTGCAGTAAGTTTTATAGTCTTTGTAAATTGCTCACTTAATTCAGATTATTAACATAGGCCAGAATATATATTTCTCTCATTTCTTAATCTCCTCTATGTATATAAATGTCTTCTCTCATCCTTAATTTGTATGTATTCTTTTTTCCCCTTCACTGATCTTTGCAAAGACACATTCATCACATTAATGTTTTCAAAGAAACCAGTCCTTAGAATTATTTATCAGCAATGCAGACTTTTTCTGTCTTAAAAGTAGTAATTTCTGTGTATCTTCCTCTAATTTCCATACTTATTTTAAGTTATTTTTCACCATCTTGAGTTGAAGATTTATTTACATTCATTTTCCTTATCTAATTAATTCGTGTAAAGCTATGCATTTTCCTCGGATTACAGCCTTGACTATGTCTCATATTTTGATATGCCTTGTATTTAGTAGCTCTTTAAAATCCAAAAATACCTGCTGCTTGTTTTGTTTTGTTTTGTTTTGAATGTGGAGGGCACTATCAATTTTATTTCTCTGATTTGTTTCTTGATTTCTAATCCCCACTTTTGTTACAGGCTTAAAAAATGCCATATTTTATGAAGCATTTAGCTCTTATGCCTAGGAGTAGAGCCAAATCTGCTTTCTTGACTTCTTTTTCTTCTTTCCTTCATCTTCATCACATTATACAGATCGTGTCTTAGTGTCCACATAACAAAACACTGCTTAAGAATCATTGTGCCATCTTCTCCTCAGCTCAGAGGTAAAACATCCTTAGTAGAGTAATATCCAGAAACACACCTTTTTCTCATCAGTTGCTCTTAAAGTGTGCTGAAACTCAAGATTAAAATAGGTACTTTTTTTCTTTAGGTTTCAATACTCAATATTCTAAGAATGAAGTGACATCAGAGAAGTAATTGCTATAGCACAAGATGTTGAAAAGGTGAATAATAAAAATCAGATGGATTTCTTGGATGGGAAATCAGTTTACAGTTCAAACACAGGGCCTGGGTGGAGACACAGAACGAGGGAAAGAAATTAAAACATGTAAGAGTCAAGGGCAATGGTCAGAACAGCTTCAGAAAATGAGATTGAATTAACAAGCAAACATGAGAGTCCAGCAAGAAGGGATGGCCAGGACAGAGTTCCACTTTGTAGTTGGCCCATTAAAAGTCTTTCACTCACCTGAAGCTATTAAAAGAATCGCAATTTCAGGATGCATCCAGTTGAACTTGTTTGTTTTTGGTGTATCTTCTCATATTTTTATTATCACTTGGTAGCCTTTGGTCTTTATTACGCATCCCTTGCTGCTGGATGAACTTGGACTTTATGAAAGCTGTGAGTAAAAGCTCCTCAAAGAAATAAGAGGATAGTCATCAGTCAGTAGAATAGGTAGCCATGTCCCTGATCCAGAAAACACTCTCCCTTGGAAGGAGTCTACCATCCCTTACTTTTCACCTTCGTGGTAGCTCTCTTCAAAATGGCCTCCATGAAACCACCCTCTTCTTACACATGTATGCTGCTTCTTCAGTCAAGATGTGGCTCCTAATTCCCCTCTCCTTGAATCTTGGATGGCCTCACTGACTTGCCTAACCAATAGCATGCAACAAAAGTGACACTACTTTTATGACTTCCTCCTAGACTATAAAACATAAGAAGCCTTGCAGTTTCCATTCTGGTCCCTTGGGTTGCTCACTCTTGGAATCCATGTTGTAAGGACCCTGTGCCACATGGAAAAGCCACATGTGGGTGTGCCTGTTGTCAATCTCAGCAGAGTGCCCAGCTAACTTCAACTGCCAGCCTTTGCAGGAGTCTTCTCGGCCATTCGATGCAACTGGACCTTTAGTTGACTGCAGCCTCATCTGATATCTGTCTGTGCCTATATAAAACTCCCCAAATGAGAAAATAGCTGGGTTCAGTCAATCCAAAGAACCCTGAAAAATAATAATAAATCGTTCTACATCACAAAGGTTTGGGGTAGTTTTTACATAGTGATAGATAACCAAAATAATCATCTATGTTTCAGTGACCCAATTAAATGCCTTACTGAGGGATATGAGCATTCTCTACTTCTTTAAACATATAATACCTTCCCTTAGGTTAAAGTCAAACCATGCTGACTAGAAGCAAGTATACTTTGAATATTTCTACTTTGATCCACTATTATGCTATTTGTTGGTCAAAGAACAATATCATTTCCAGGTTCTTATTGAAGATGGTGACACCTCATTTTT